>JZLH01S0537059.1:0-17844 GCA_001188425.1 Eucidaris tribuloides
TACAGTTTTGGAGAACATTGTGAAGTTCAGTGGGCTTTTGGACTTTTTCTCATCCTCTGCCCAGAAATATGGTTAAACTTCTTGTATGCACTGAGGATGAGTTTTATCCTAGACCCAATTGTGTGGCATAGTAGTACCAGTGTAGTTATTTCGGATGCTGCCAGTACAGGCCACTGTGAAAGTTACTATTCACGTCCAACTCAGGACATCCAGTACTTCATGTATCAATTCTTAAAATTTGTGCGAATTTTGAAACTTGAAACCTACACAAATTTTTTACTTCCTAATATGCCTGTACAAAGTAAGAGAAATAAATGCTCTGAAACTACCCATTTTTGAACAAATTTGAGGAAATATCTGCATGGAAAATAACCCCCAAAATGGGGAAAAAAAAATCAAATCTTGTCTTTCGATACCATTTTGTCACATGACCTATTTCTGATGTATTTCTATGTTTTTTAATTAACCTGTTGGCTACGGGAACCGGATGTGCTCTGTGTTAACTCTATGGGATTTTCAGAATCTCAGAGGCAGCGGCTTAAGATTTCAAAGAATTAATAAATGACTTGATTGACTCGTGTCCAGATTCAAGAGAAGGAGGATCGGCTGGTGGCGGAAGTCCTGTCAGCAGAGGAGGCCATTGAAGCCAAGGATCGATGAGGCCAGGAAATTTGAACTAGAAGTCAAGAAACTCAAAGCTCCGTCGAAAATTTGGAGAACTCAGGTAAGGAGAATTCAGCATCTGAGAACAGAAGCATTCTGTGCAAGACTCACAAGATACGTTTGCCTGAGAAACCCACCAGACGTAGGATTCACAGCACACAGAAAGATGGAATTGAATACACAGGTCACACTCGTGTCAGATGGGGGGGGGATAGTGTGTTTGACCGTTAAAATGAAATTTGATCGTGGTACAGAGAGGCTTATGTTAATTATTTGTGTCTGTGTTAGTTCGTTCCACCCCTCCCCCCCCCCCATGATTTGGCTCATTCATTTCTGACCCCCCTCCCCCACATGATACATGATTGGTCACTGACAGGTTCTGTAAGTATATAAAATGTTTTCTTGTAAAATTATGTTTTCCTTGAAAAGTAGGGGAGAGGTATAGGCCTTCCCCCATCCCCCCAATCCCCCATCTCCCATGGGATTTACACCCATGTCAAAACCATTTTGGGATTTTAGATAATTCTCCTATTTCAGATGTCTGTGGCTGGGTTTAGGACATTGTGATAAGGTCCAGCATTGTGTAGTATGTCACATGTACACCAAATGGCTATGTACCTGACCAGCTGACCTTTTTATATTATCATCGTATGCCTCTTCTGAAGAAAAGAGCCGGAGGCAATTATGTTTTGGGGTTACCTGTCTGTATGTCCCCTTTTTCTCGTGAAAGAGATTACTGAAGAAGCACCAAGAGGATTTTAACAAAACCTGGACCAAAGATGAAACATTGGGCAAGGATGAAGTTCAAAAGGTTCATGGTCAAAGGTCAAAGTTAGGAATGCTATTTAGATTGGGTGTTAGATCCAATTGAGGTCCTAGGTGAACTGTGTCCGACATCTGTACAGTAACTCAGTAAAATTAAACTGTTTATTTTAGTAACTTTGCAATCTGCCATACCACCCCTACATAAAAGGGCAGTGACATGATTGGGAGAAGTCGAAGATACCTCAAAACCAAATAATTTGAAACATATACCAATACCAATATAAACACTGACTAGACTATATATTTAGGCTGGAAGGATTTGTTATAAATTTGTTTACTTCAGGAGAAACAAGCATTGATTTACCAGTATTAAATTAATCTCCAGCCCTGATAGAAATTGATCCCGTAGAAAACTACAAAGCAATTTCTCTGTCACAGAATTTTATGATAATGACTGTACAAACAAAGAGGAAATTTATGACTGAAATTTTAATAGCAAGAATTTTTAACAGTATATTTGATTCTGGGAACATTGCATTCTTAATTGTAGACTAATCGTCATTTCCCGTTAAAGGGATGATTGCCGACCTAAAACGACAATACCACAAGGTCTCGCCTTCATATTTGTGTGAAGTACACCGTACAATGACATAACCTGCCAAAATTAACCTTGAGTATTGTACGTACATCTGTAAAAGAAAATGCATTTTGGTAGTGTTGCACGACTAAGTCGCGAAAAGTCGTCGCGACTGCCTGCACGGAGTCGCGACTCCTACTATCGGAACGCAATAGTCAACTTTTTATCACATGTTAATTTGTATTGACAACTGAGTCAAAAGACGTAAAAATTGAACAGAACTACCAATCATTTATCTACCGTTTTGTGGCAGAAATGAATCCCCTATCTCTCTTCGATCGCAAATCAAACAGAACTACCAAAATGAACTTGGATCAGCCTATGAATCGTGCAATGCTATCGTACATGTGTTGCCGTATACGTTGCACTCACTGCGACGCCGACTGCGACACCCATGCACCCCACACCACCAATCTTGAACACACTAAGACGTTGAACACCGATAGTCGACTAATAGTCGGAGTCGCGACTATTGGTGGGCGACTAGTCGACTCTCTAAAATGCTGAAGTCGTGCAACACTACATTTTGGTTTATTTTGAAGGTCATCTGCTATGAATTCCTCTAGCTGTAAATCATTGACACTTATTCAGTCAGAGAGCCCATATTGCAATACATGATATGGTAGGGTAGCGAGTTGAGTATCCGGACACATAATTTTCAAAATTTTTCTGGATATGTAGCTAAAAAAACATAATTTTCAATTGATCAATTTCAGTATTTTCATTCATTATCAAGATTTATTGGAAAAAAAATAGTTGCTGCGTCCACGGGTTCTGTTTGCAACTTGGCGCGATAGTTCCCCGACGCGTGAAGCGCCATTCTAACGCACGGTGGCTGGGCACTCAGCCCGTCCGGAAATACAACCTCTCATGATACATGTAAACATTCCAAATACACCAGTTACTAAAGCGTGCATGTTGCAATGTACACAGGACTGTCATGCATATGCGTGCAGTTTTAACGATATGTCGGTGCGTGCCCCGCCTCAGGTTTGTTCATCTCAGTTCATCTTGAACTTTGTACAGTGAGTAAAGTTCAAGATCACCACTTATCAGTGGTGATTCAAACAATTACAAGTCACAGGTAGTCTATTTTGATGTTAGCATCATGCGTGTCAGTTTTGCACTAATCTGTGACAATTTCTGAGAAGCATGACCATGTATCTCTGATTTTACATCAATTACACTAGCTTCCAATTAGATACTGGATTTATTTTAATATTTTATCTGTTGTATTTCTTTGTATACATGATCTTGCCCCTCCCTATCTACAGGAATTGCTAGTCTAATATCTCCCCAGTCAAGGTTCTAGCCATGGTACATGGGCGGCACTGTGCGGCTGCACCTGGCACTGACAGTGCCACTCTGCACAGATGTTCCCTGTTTTTTGTAGATTTCACTAAATTTCAAAACTAAATATTCAACATTATGCTGTATTTTATGGTTTTCAAACATTATTTTTCAGTATTATAAGTCAATAATTCATGAAAATTGAAATAAAAGAGTTTAAATCTCGTCATTCTTTTGCCAGTGTCTTGATCTATACCACAGTACATGTATGTCTTGGGCACAGTAACACCAATGACACTGCATGGGACTAATACAAAAATAACGGTCTTACTATCAGCTCATTTATGAACATTAACTAAAACCAGATAGAGCCCTCACATGGCCTCCCATGGTGCAATGCCACCGGGCACTAAAATGGCTCTTGCGCGAACCCTGGCCCCAGTAGAAGTCTTAAATCTCAGTCAAAGTCCATACTTGTCTTCCCCCCCCCCAAAAAAAGAATACACAGTTTGATGGTTCAAGATCGTTTCAGTAATCAGCTCCTCAATTATGGTTAATAGCCCTGACACAATAAAAATCTCAAAAACTATTGATCAGGTCAGTGCTGCCCTTATACACACTATTTCATGTTGGATAAATGAACAATAGACTTTGTTAAAGGGCAAATTGTCCTCTCTTTCTGTCCCCTTCTTTCCCCCAGACCACGTAGGGATGATATATTCTGGTATATTGTGATATTCGCTTTGTAAAAACGGTTCATTATCATTATCACTTTAACAGACTGACGTCTGCCAGCGAGACTTCCAGGAAGAGAGGTCAGCGCGGGAAAAGATGCACCGGGAGAAAATGCTGATGAAGGCCAAACTGGAGGACATGCAGAGAGAGAAGGAGAAGTTGGAGGAAGAATTGCAGGTCTTCCACCGGCAGCAGCTTCAGCAAGTCCAGGACCGGTACAGGCCGGCCTATGGGGGATTCGACAGGGGAGGTAGGCTCTTAGGGTGCCAACGAGAGACAGACTGTGAATTTCATTTTCGTTTCATTTTATTTTCCTCAGTATAAAAAGCAATTGACATCAAACAAGATAAATAATTTACAAAGTGATACAAGAACAGATAACAGTACTAGTTTCAAAATACTGAGAGGGCATCAGTCAAGAAGTGCAATCCATATGATACACCGACCCAATAAATATATTAAATAGTGTACAATTATAAAAATATTGGAAGATAAAGAAAGAAGTACCTAACAACCCAGACAACAGAATTAGTAAATCCACAACCTATCTGCATATTCTTGAAACATTCGCTTCACTGTCTTTATCATTTCTAAACACTTCCCTGTGTTACCACACTTCTGGTAGAGGGCAATCTCTAGCAACTTTTCTACCTTGTCGTGTACACATTGTCAGGACATCCTGCCTTTCTATAACACTTACTTACAATTCTTCTGCAAACACTCCGGAAAGCCTCTATGGTGCCGGCAGATTTTGTGAAGGCAAGCAGAAGAAATGCAGAATGATTCAGGAAAGCACAGAGCCAATGGTATCTAACCGCTCCAAAAAGAATGCTACAGATGCGATCGTTAAATTCTTCAAAATCATTCACAAAATGTCATTGGTGATTAGTTCATGGGTTAGGACATACTTTTTCCAACAAAATGATACCATGATCATTAATTTTTATTGAGGTGTTTGGATCTCAGGGCTATTTTTCAGAGGCAATGTCGTTTCCCAAATTTACTATTTTTTACACTCCAGTGATCATCAGAATACCGAAATATTCTCGCGTCTCAGCATGCCATACCAGACAAACCGCGATGACAATGGAGATGTAGCTCGCATCGTCTTCCTCATGAAAGCGAGGGCATTCCAGGCCTTTGTCATCGCGGTTTGTCCGGTATGGCAAGCTGAGATGTCAGAATATCTCGGCGTTCCGATGACCGCCGCTGTTGAAAAATTGGTAAATTTGGGAAACGACATTGCCTTGGAATAATGGCCGCAGGACCCAAACAAATTACTCAAAATCAATGATCATGATATCATATTGTTGGAAAAAGAATGTTCTAATCGCCGAACTAATCACCAATGACATTTTGTGAATGATTTTGAAGAAATTAACGATTGGATCTGTAGCATTCTTTTTGGGCCATGCTGTATATAAGAGTATGTGAAGCTGCTGAGGAAATTTGTGATCGAGACTCAGAAGAATTGCATAAGGATTGGTTCATATAGGTGAAGGGGATTCATGGTTCCTCAAACAATACACCTGGCCACTCCCTTCCCCTGGACCCAAGGCAGGGCCCCTAAGAGCCAAAACAATGGATATCTGAGCTGTTGAAGACTAGACACAAACGGGTTAAAAATACAGCCAAGTTGTATTGTGTGTTGATGCCTTCACATTTGAATAATAAAAGTTGTTCATGACAGTTCACAGTGTGGTCACATTTGGGCCCCAGAGGAGCGTATCACATGGGGGAGGGGGAAGGGGGGAGCCTGGAGGAAAATGACATTGTCATTTACAAAAAGGAATGTTCAGACTATAGCCAAACTTGGCAGAATCATCTGTATGGCAATGGAGTTTTTTTTCAATTTGTGTGGCCATTCATACCTAGATATCAGGTTTCATGGATCCAAACTATAATCTCTAGAGGCACCACAGAGAGGTTGCTTGACCTTAGGTGAGTGTCGTGACCCAGGGATATTGTTAAGAATTCTAATGGGAGACATAAAGTCCAGTTCCCGGTGATCCATCCCATTGTATTCATTTGCCATTTACATTCATCTTTTATCCTTTACGACAGGTGGCACAGAACTGTATGCTCCCAGAAGACAGGTGTATGAAGAACCCATGGATGAGGCAGGGCCAGCCTACGGCCCCTACAACCTCAGACAGGTGGGTCCTTCTTAAGGTTCTTAACGACATTGTATAGCAATGTTTCCAGTTTAAAAAATCGGATCAACATGATTCCCCATGCTACCAGTGTCTTTGATATGGTCTAAAAATGAAGCCCTGAAAAAATTGCAGTTTAAAACGATCATTAAGTGCTTTAAAAAAGTGAAAATCATTGAGAGACCATTCCAGGTTTCCGCCATGGACTACTGTGTTGCAGAATTTCCTATCGGCTGAGAATAATTAATGTGCCAATTTGTATCTCCACATATTGCACTAGTGACAGCATAACTGTCCACACTTTTGTGTTCTAGGGTGTTTATTTGTCCATTCAAACACTGTCAGATATGTCAGATGGCAAAGTTCAACAATATTTTAAATGGGTCTTCCACAGTGTTATATAGCGTCTTTAATCATGAGTCCACATGCTTGGCTGTCTCGTCGCAGATATTATATCAAGGCTTACCAAAATATCTGATCTGTCTCTGTTCTTGTTTGCCAACAATACCACTCTCTACCTTGACAACATAATGTAGACACACAACACTGCACCAAGGAGGTAGAAGAATAGACCACCCATGATGTAGTGCCAATATTCCCCGCTCTGACAACCCTTCACCTATGTGCATTTTTATGCCTCCACAACGAAGTTGCCGGAGGCAGCATGTTTTCGGGTTGTCCGTCCGTTACCGGATCTTTTTACCGCGATAACTTGAGAACCCCCAATCGGATTTTAATGTAACTAGGACCAAGTATGTACTATGAGCCACCAATGAACTGATTAGATATTGGAGCTGAAAGGTCAAAGGTCAAAGGTCACCAGGCCTTAAATATGTCTGATTTGGGTTCGTTACCGCGATAACTTGAGAACGGCCAGTTGAATTTTCATGTAACGTGGGTGAAGTATGTATTATGAGGCACCAATGAACTGATTAGATTTTGGCGTTCAAAGGTCACTGGACCTTGAATACATGTATGTCTGATTTGGGCTCGTTACCGCGATAACTTGAGATCGTCTGGTCAGATTGTGATGTAACTTGGGTGAAGTATGTATTATAAGGCACCAATAAAGTGATTAGATTTTGGAGCTGAAAGGTCAAAGGTCAAAGGTCACCGGGCCTAAAATATGTCTGATTTGGGCTCGTTACCATGGTAACTTGAGAACGGTCAGTCAGATTTTTGTTACTTGGGTGAAGAATGTATTATGAGGCACCTATAAACTGATTAGATTTTGGAGCTGAAAGGTCAAAGGTCAAAGGTCACCAAGCCTAAAATATGTCTGATATCGGCTCGTTACTGTGATAACTTGAGTATGACTTTTCCGATTTTGATGTAACTTGGGAGAAGTATCTAATATAAGGCACCAATTTACTGATTCGATTTTGGAGTTGAAAGGTCAGAGGTCAAAGGTCACAAGGCCTCATGTCCGAATTGAGCTCATTGTCAAGATAATTTAAGAACTGTTTAAATTGGATTTTACTGTAACTTGGTCAAAGGTCACATGGGCTTATGCTTATTCATCTAATTGGTCTTGCTACCATAGTAACTTGAAGCTTTTCAAATTACATCAATTGGATGGGACTGCGGACTGCGGAGGCATACCCATCGAGTGCGCGCAGTTGAACTGCTCTAGTTCTCCTGATATGACAGATAATGTATTAGTAACGGTTCTAGGACTACTCCCCCAGAGGACAACTCAACCCGGGATGACTCCCACCTGACAACTCCCCTGAAGGACAACTCACCCTGGGATGACTCCCACCTGACAACTTCCCTGAAGGGCAACTCTCCCCGGGGATGACTCCCATCTGACAACTCCCCTGAAGGACAACTTCCCCGGGCATGACTCCCACTTGACAACTTCCCAGCAGAGGACTACTCACCCTGGAATGACTCCCACTTGACAACTCCTTAGAGGACAACTCATCCCTGGAATGACTCCCACCTGACAACTCCCCTGAAGGACAATTTCCCCGGGCATGACTCCCACCTGACAACTGCCCTGATGGACAACTCTCCCTGGGGTGACTCCCATCTGACAACTCCCCTGAAGGACAATTTCCCTGGGCATGACTCCCACCTGACAACTCTCCTGAAGGACAACTTCCCTGGGGACGACTCCCACCTGACATCTGCCCAGAGGACAACTCACCCTGGGATGACTCCCACCTGACAACTCCCCCAAAGGACAACTCACCCTGAGATGACTCCCACCGGACAACTCACCCCGGAATAACTCCCACCTGACAACTCCCCCGAGGACAACTCACCCCGGGATAACTCCCACCTGACAATTCCCCCAAAGGACAACTTCCTGGAAGGACAGTTCCCACATAGGACAACTCCGTTCAAGGACAACTTCCCGGGCGAGGTTCAACAATGTTTCTGGTCAAAAAAGGTCTGATTTGACCTTGAGGGAGTTGTCCTCTGGGGAAGCTGTCCTCCAGGGGAGTTGTCCCCGGGAGCTGTCCTCCAGGGGAGTTGTCTCTGGGGCAGTTGTCCTCTTGGAGAGTTGTCCTGGTATGATTAAGTAACTCTTTTTTCTTGTTCTTTGTTTGCAGCCTCAACAGGAACAAACTCAACACAACTGGTGCCCCAAGTGTCAGCAAACCTTCCCAGATTTTGACACGTTACAAATTCACATCACCGACTGTATCGACTAACTTACTGGATCATGCAAGGTGGAATTGATGTAAGCGTTTGAATAATGGAAACATTTATTGAGCACAGTAAGTATGTTTAGAGATTCTGCTCTGCATGAGCTCCTTAAACGCTCTGTTGCTGCACAATACTAGCAGAAATATAAGTAAAAATAAGTTTGTTTTTAAAAAAAAGTGTGTTTTCATTTTTAATTCAAAGCACTCTAATGTCTGAGATTTGCTAATATCTAGTGATGGTCTATTCCATATTCTAGGGGTGGTGCAAAAATGATCAATCACCTAGTGTCACTTTTGTTCTAATTTGAGGAGTTTGCAATATTAATGTGTCTTGTGTAGAATGGACATTATGACCATGGGTTTGAGATTTAAAATTTGATAACTCAGTAATGTAACTGAGAGCCTTGCCATGAACTGTTTTATAAACTACCATCATAATCTGGAATTTGATTCTTTGGAATAAAATCAAAGGTTTTAATGTTTTAATGAGTTATTCATTCAAATTTTATTAAATCAATCCTTGCTCACACTTGTGGGTCATTGTTCGGGTTGATTCTATTTCAAAAAACGATATGAAATTTTTTAAAATCTGATTTTTTTTCCCAAACATTTTTCTAATAAAAATATGATACCTGGTAACCTGGTGTTTAAGTGACATTCCTGTTGTATCACAGTCAGAATGTAGAGATTTTTTAAATAGGAATTCAGTATATTGTCACACCCAAGAAGCTAGTAATCATCACTCATGATAGCCACAAAATATCTTGGAGAGCAGTGTTGTTTCCAAGGCCG
Organism: Eucidaris tribuloides; assembly: GCA_001188425.1. Taxonomy (NCBI): domain Eukaryota; kingdom Metazoa; phylum Echinodermata; class Echinoidea; order Cidaroida; family Cidaridae; genus Eucidaris; species Eucidaris tribuloides. The sequence goes on from JZLH01S0537059.1 coordinate 9,693, forward strand.
GCCTCGAGGCCAATTTCTAGTGGTCTCGGTCCGAGTCCCCTGTACAAACCCTATGGCAAGGTTGTGTTTTGGAGCGGCCTCGGTCTCAGAACCTGTGGACTGGGACCCAACACTGATGGAGGGACAAATATACCTCATCTCCTGAATTGTCAAATAGGAAATGCATTTAAAATGATATATACAGGGTGGTCCAGAAAGAATGCAACACCTGTGTTCCTTAATTTCTTCAACATTATTGGCCAAATATCATTGGTTTTAATTCATTGGTTAGAATATTCTTCTTCTGGCAAAATGATTGAAACCGTGATCAGTGATTTAACCCTATATTAACTTGGGGGGGGGGGGTCAATTTGACCCCCCTTCTCAACTAATTTCGCGACCATGCCGCCGTGCAAAATTTTTTGATCGCGTCGCTCGCTGACTTTTTACTTTCAAGTCTTGCGCATCTTTTGAGACCATTTTTGCGAAAATCAGACCTACTGTTTTGACGCTGCGCCACTTTTTATACATGCATGTCAACCCAAAAATCGCCCAAAAACGTGATTTCGTGAGCTCCAGGACACTCCCCTGTGAGGACAGCTTCCCCCAGAGAACTCCTCAAGGTCAAATTAGAGACTTCCTTTTGACCAGAGAACATTGTTGAATCCTCGCCGGGGAGGTTGTCTTTGAAGCGGAGTTTCTACTGTGGGAAATGTCCTTCAGAGTTGTCCTTGTGGGGGATTGTCAGGTGGAGTATCGCTGGGGTGAGTTGTCCTCTGGGAGTTGTAAGGTAGAGTGTCCATGGGAAGTTGTCCTTCAGGGATGTGGTCAGGTGGGTCATTCTGGGGATTTGTCTTCTGGGAGTTGTCGAGGTGGAGTCATCCAGGGTGAGTTGGTTCTGCTCTGGGGGTGTTGGTCATTTGTTGGAGTATCAGGTGAGTTTCTCTGTCCTGGGGGAGTTGTCAGGTTGGTAGTCATGCCCAGGGAAGTTTCCTCAGGGAGTTGTCAAATGGAGTCATCCAGGGAGAAGTTGTCATCAGGGGAGTTGTCAGGTGGAGTATGCTGGGGAAATTGTCCTCAGGGAGTTTGTAGGTGGGAGTCAGCCAGGAGAGTTGTCCTTTCAGGGAAGGTTGTCAGGTGGGATTGATGCCAGGGAAAGTGTCCTCAGGGAGTTGTAGATGGCAGTACCCAGGGAGATTGTCCATTCAGGGGAGTTGTCATGTGGAGTCATGCCGGGGAAATTGTCTTCAGGGAGTTGTCGGTGGAGTCACCCAGGAGTAGTTGTCCTTTCAGGGAGTTTCAATGGAGCATGCCAGGGTGGTAGTCTCTGGTATGGGCGGAGTTGTCCAGGTGGGAGATGCCCGGGATAGTTGTCCTTCAGGGGAGTTGCATGATGGAGTAAGCAGGGAGAGTTGCCTCAGTGGAAGTTGCAGGTGGGAGTCTGCCGGGGAAGTTGCCTTCAGCGGGAGTTGGTCAGGTGGAAGTCATCCGGTTGACTGTTCCTTGGGGAGTAATCCTAGAAGAGTTACTAATAAATTATTGTCATATCAGGAGATACTAGAGAGTTCACCTGGCGACATCGATGGTAGCTTTGCAGTCCGCAGCCATCGCAATTGATGAATGTGAAAAAGCTTCAAGTTAATAGTGGTAGCAACCGAACTAAGTGAATAAGGCAATAAGCATGTGACATTGACCCATTTAATAAATCAATTAAGCAGTTCTTAAATATTGGACAACTGAGCTCAATTCGGACATGGAGGTTGCCGTTTGACTTCTCTTTCCTTTGAAAAAAAACCCAATTGTCCAAAAGGAATGCAGTAAAATGTGCTTTATATTAGATACTTATCCCAGTTATTAAAATGGAAAAGTCATATCAGTTATACAGTAAGAGCGATATCAGACATATTTTGGCTGGTGAATTGACTGACTTAGCTCTCAAAATAATAATAGTTTATGGGTGGGCTCATATATATTCTTACCGCAAGTAAAAAAATTCTGACTAACTGTTCTCAGATTACATTGGTAAGAGCCAAATCAGACAATTTTAGGCCGGTGACCTTGACTTTGACCTTTATCAGCGTGATCTCAGAATTAGATCAGTTTATTGGTGCCTTATAAATCATCTTTCACCCAAGTTAAATCCATATCTGAAGACGATTCTTCAAGTTCGGTAGAAGAGCAATCAGACATACATGTAGCAAGTCAGTGACCTTTGAACGCAAAATATTTAATCATTCATTGGTGCATCATAATAGCAGTACTTAAGTCACGTTAATGAAAAATTCATGACGTCTCTCGAAGTTATCGGGTAACAGGACAATATCAGACATATTTAGGCCTGTGACTTTGAATTTGACGTTCAGCTCCCATATTATGAGTTCATTGGTGGCTCATAGTCCATACTTGGTTCCTAGTTACATTAAAACGATTGGGGGTTTAGTTAGCGGAAACCGACCGGACGACAATCCGAAAACATGATGCGTCCGCATTCGTTGTGAGGCTAAAAGCACATCGTGAAGGGTTTCAGAGCGTGTGGAATATTGGAATGACATATGGTGGGTCTTATTTTCTACTCATTGGTGAGTGTTGTGTGGTAAATTATGTGTAAGTAGAGAGTGGTATTGTTTGGCACAAAAAGAGACAGACAATATTTTGTAAGCGCTTGATATAGATATCGGATCGAGACAGAGCATGTGACTCATGATTAAAGACGCTATATAAACTGTGGAAGACATTTAAAAGATGTTGACTTTGCCATCTGACATAGTCTGACGTTTGAATGAGCATTAACATGGCCAGAACAAAAGTGTGGACAGTTATCTGTCACTAGTGCAATATGTGGAGATAAAATGCACAGGGTAATATCTCAGTCGATAGGAAATTGCAACACCGAGTGCATGGCAGGAAATCTGGAATGGCTCTTCATGATTTTGACTTTTTAAAGCACTTAATGATAGTTTAAACTGGAATTTTTTAGGGGTCATTTTTAAGAGCGATATAAAGACATCTGGTTACATGGAACAGTTGCCTCAGATTTTTAAACTGAAACTTGCTATACAATTGTTAAGGAGCTTAAGGACCACTGTCTGAGGTGTAGGGCGTAGGCTGCTGCCTGCATCTGGTTTATAAGAACTGCTTGGAGCATACAAGTTTGTGCACATGTCATAAAGGATAAAGATGATTAAACGGAGATGAATTATGGATGGATACCGTGGAATGGAATTGGACTTTGAGTTTTCGCATTAGAAGTTTTTAACATAGGCATCGGGGGCCCGAACTCACCTGAGTCAAGTAATTACTTGTGGTGCCTCAAGATTGATATGAAGTTTGGATTTTGAGCCTGCTATCTGAAGTAGGATGGGGGACAAATTTGAGAAAAAAAAAACTCCCTTGCGTACATCATTCTGCATTGGCTCAAGTCTTGAATCATGTCTTTTTGTAAAGAAGATGACAATGTATGTTTCTCATCCCTGCCATGTGTTACGCTCTCTGGGGCCCAAGTGACACACTGTGAACAATTTTATTATTCAATGTGAAGGCATCAACACACATATAACTTGGCTTGTATTTTTAACCTGTTTGTGTCAGTCTTACAGCCGCAGGATTCCATTTTTTGGCTTTGGGGTCGGCTTGGTTCCAGGAAGGGATGGGCCAGGTGTAGTTGTTTTAGGAACCATAATCCCTTCTAAATGACAATCTTAGCGTCTTTGAGTCTCGATCACAAATTTCCTCAGCAGCTTCCATTCTATAAAATAAGAAAAAAAATCTCGGATGGGAAAGATGGCTACAGATCCAATCGTTAATTTCTTCAAATATTCAAAAAATGTATTGTGATTAGTTCGCGATTAGAACATCTTTTTCTCAAATATGATATATACATTGATTATGAGTAATTTGTTTGGTCCTGCGGCCATTATCGAAGGGCAATGTCTTTCCCTCAAATTACAATTTACACAGCGGCGGTCATCGAACGCCGAGATATCTGACATCTCAGTTGCCAAACGGAAACGCGATGAAAAGGCTGGAAATGCCTCGCTTTCAATGAGGAAGACATTGCGACTAATCTCCATGTCATGGGTTTGTCTGGTATGGCATGCGAGGACCGAGAATATTTCGGCGTATGCTGATGATCATGAGTGTAAAAATAGTAATTTGGGGAAACGACGATTGCCTCTGACCAATAGCCCTGAATTCAAAACCGGTAAATAAAAATTAATGATCATGGTTATATGTTTGTGAAAAAGTATGTCTGAACCATGAACTAATCAATGACATTTTGTGATGATTTAGAATTAACGATGAATTGTAGGATTCTTTTTGGAGCGGTTAGATACCATTGGCTCTGTCTTTCATGAATCATCTGGGCATTTTTCTGCTTGCTTCACACAATGTCGGACATAGAGCTTTCCGGAGGTGTGTTGCAGAAGAATTTTAAGTAGAGTGTATAGAAAGGAGGAATGTCCTGCCAATGTTACACGACAAGGTAGAAAGTTGCTAGAATATTGCCTTAAGAAGTGTGGGTAACAAGGGAAGTTTTAGAATTATAAGACAGTGAAGGATATGTTTCAAGAATATCGATAGGTTAGTGGATTTTAATAATTTCGGTTGTTGGGTTGTTAGGTATTATTTCTTTATCTCAATATTTTTTAATGTACATCTGATTAATATATTTATGTGGTCGGTGTATTCATAGGATGACTTATTTGATGATGACTCTAGTATTTTGAACAGTATGTTATGTGTTCTTGTATGATTTGTAATTATTTAATCTGTGATGTCAATTGTTTTTTTATAGCGAGAAAATAAATGAAACGAAAATGAATTCACAGTTGTCTTCTCGTTGGCACCTATAGAGCCTACTCCCTTCGAATCCCCCATAGGCCGGCCTGTACGTCTGGAATGTGAAGCGTGCATCGGTGGAAGACCTGACATATTCTCCGCAACTTCTCTCTTCTCCTGCTCTGATGTACCAGTTTGGCTTATCAGCATTTTCCCGGTGCAGTGTTTCCGCGCTGACTCCTTCATGGAATTCGCGAAGAGTAGTCTGTTAAAGTGATGATGATAAGAACGCGTTTTTACAAAGCGAATATCACAATATACCAGAATATATCGTCTACGTGTTCTGGGAGAAGGAGGGAGAGAAAGGGGTCAATTGCTCCTTTAACAAAGTCTAATTGTTCATTTATCAACAATGAATACTAGGTGTGTATAAGGAGCACTGACGCTGATCAGTAGTTTTGTTGAGATTTTTATTGTGTCGTGCTAGTTAGCATAATTGAGAGCTGATATGAAGATTGATCATCTAAACTGTGTGATTTTTTGGGGGGGGAAGAAATATGTGGACTTGACTGAGATTAAGACTTCTACTGGGGCCGAGGTGCGAGAGCCCCCATTTTAGTGCCCGGTGGATTTGCAACAGGAGCAATGTGAGGGCTTATGGTTTAGTTATGTTATATGAGCTGTAGTAAGGAGGTATTTTTGTATTAGTCGCCATGCAGTGTCATTGTGTTACTGTGGCAAGACATACATGACTGTGGTATAGATAGACATCGGAAAAGAATGACAATTTAAACTCTTTATTTCAATTGTCATGAATTATTGACTATAATATGAAAAATAATGTTTGAAACATAAAATACAGCATTAATGTTGATATTTGTTTTGAAAATTTAGTGAATCTAGAAAAAAGAACATGTGAGAGTGGCACTGTAGTGGAGTGCAGCCGACACGTGCGCCCATGTAATGGTAGAACCTTGATTGGGAGATATTAGACAGCATTCTTGTAGATAGGGAGGGAAGATATGTTACAAAGAATACAACAGATAAATATGTAAATAATCCGAGTATAATTGAAGCTAGGAATTGAGTTGTAAATCAGGAGATACATGGTCATTGCTTCTCGAGAAATTTTGTCACAGATTAGTGGAAATGACAGCATGGATGCTAAATAATAGAGCTACTTGAACTTGTAATTGTTTGAAACCGACTGATAAGTGTGACTTGGAACTTTATCTGTCAAAGTTCAAGATGAACTGAGATGATAAAACTGGAGGCGGGGCACGCATCACATATCGTAAAACTGCACGCATATATGACAAGTCCTGTGTGACATTGCAATACTGCATCGTTAGTAACTGGTGTTTTGGTAATGTTTACATGTATCATGAGAGGTTGTATTTCGTACGGTGAGTCTCAGCCAGGTGCGTTAGAAATGGCGCTCACACGCGTGGGGACTATGGCATAAGTTGCAGAAGAACCGTGAACAGCAACTATTTTTTTTTCAAAATCTTGATAATGAATGAAATACTGAAATTGTGAATTGAAAATTATGTTTTTTGCTAATACAGAAAAATTTAAAATTATTTGTCTGGATACTCAATCGCTACTCTACGTCGTATACTATTTTGCAATATGGGCTCTGCTGACGTGAATAAGTGTCATGAGTTTACAGCTAGAGAATTCATAAGCAGATGACTCAAAATAAACAAAATGTATGTTGCACACTTCAGCATTTTAGAGAGTCACAGTCCCACATAGTGCGACTCGACTGATTATCGACCTATCGGTGTCAACGTTTAGTGTTTCAAGATTGGTGTTGTGCATGGTGTGAGTGCGCGCAGTGAGTTGAGTATAGCAACACATTGTACGATAGCATTGAACGATTCATGGTGATTCAAGTTCATTTGGTAGTTCTGTTTTGATTTGCGATCGAAGAGAGATAGGGGATTCATTTTGCAAAAAGGTAAGATAAAGATTGGTAGTTCTGTTAACTTTCCTCTTGTTTGACTAGTTGTAATAAAGTAATTAACATTGATGAAAGGTTGACTATTGCGTTACGATAGTAGAGTCCCCCGCGGCTCGTGAGCATTCGGCGACGACTTTTGCATTAGTGTGCAAGACTACGAAAATGCATTTTCTTTTACGGATGTACGTAAAAGTTCATTAATTGGCAGGTATGTAGTTTGTAGCGGTGTACTTCAACCAATATGAAGGCGAGACTTGTGGTAATATGTCGTTTTAGGGGTCGGAAATCATTCCTTTTTAACGGAAATGGGATTAGTCTAAATTGAAGCAATGTTCAGCACAAATATATTGTTAAATTCTGTAGCTATTGAAAATTCAGTCTAATTTCCTCTTTGTTGAAAGTCATTATCATAAATTTCTGTGACAAGAAATGCTTTGGTAGTTTTCTATGGGATCATTCTATAGGGCTGGAGATTAATTTAGATACTGGTAAATCATGTTGTTTCTCGCTGAAGTACCAATTAAAAATCTTCAGGCTAAATATAAGTGAGTAAGTGTTTATATTGTATTGGTATATGTTTCAATTATGTTGGTTGAGGTATTTGACTTCTCTCCGAATATGTCACGCCTATTATGTAAGGTGGTATGGCAGATTGGCAAAGTTACTGAAAAAACAGTTTAATGTACTGAGTTATGTGTGATGTCGGACACAGTTACATAGGACTTCAATTGGATCACCCAAGTCTAGAATGCATTCCTAATTTGACTTTGACATGAACTTTGAACTTATCTTGCCGCAAGTTTCATCTTTGGTCAGGTTGTTAATCTTGTGCTCTTGGTAGATTCCTTTCACGAGAAAAAGGGACGATAAGACAGGTAAGCGCAAAGAATAATTGTCGATTTTCTTCAGAGAGGGATAGGATGATAATATAAAAAGGTCAGCTGGTCATAATAGCCATTATGGTGTATGTGAGATATAATCATGGCTGGACTTATACATGTCTAACCAGCAGCAGAGCATCTGAAATAGGAGAATCTCTACAATCCATGGTTTGAATGGTGTAATCCCATGGGAGATGGGGAATGGGGATGGGGAGAGGCTATACTCTCTCGCCCTAGCTTTTCAGGAAACATAATTTACAAGAAAAATTTTATATTTAAGAAATTCAGTGACCAACATGTAGATGTGGGGAGGGGGTCAGAAATGAATGAGCCAAATATGGGGGGAGGGGTTGGAGAAGAACTAACACGACCAGAAATAATTAACTAAACTTCTGTATACGATCAATTTATTTTAACGGTCAACACATCCCCCGCCATTGACGAGTGTGCCTGTGTATCAATTCATCTTGTTGGTGACTACTCGTGGTTTATCAGGAAAGTATCTTGTGAGTCTTGAGCAGAATGCTTCTTGTCTAGATGCTGAATT
>JZLH01S0537070.1:6638-17610 GCA_001188425.1 Eucidaris tribuloides
AGAATAAATCGTGAGAAAGGGAACTGACATTCTGAGTTTTCACTATCGTTATTGAATGTCGATCTCCTTCCGAACAAATGCAGTCGATGTCCGGCAGAAGACCTCTAAGCATATGTTTCCCGGCAAAATGTGCTAACATAAATTTACTGTAATTTAAAAATACTGTCTTATTTGAATTTAACACTAAGCAATTGACAGATCGTCTAAAAATCACATTACTTCATTTCATGTGAAAATATCGCCAATTATATCAAATTAGATTACAATTTAGTGTGAGGCCCTTCTCCGGAATATATTTATTGCCTTCTGCCGGTACATCCGAACTATATAGTCTAATAATATACTCAAGGATGAGAAGTGATAGGACAACCTGTCCTTTAAAGTGCAAGTCCAGTCTGATTCCTGAGGAAAACTATCCATATTGTGAGGCGCGATGCAGTTTCGGCGTTGGCGGGGGGGGGCAAAAATGAAATAAAGTGCAAAATTTCAAATGACAAATTGTATGTTTAATGGAATTGCTGCTTAGTTAAGTTTGGTATGCTTCAATGCTTTGTAAACATATTCCTTGCATTGCATAATTATGAAATTTCAGTTGTCAAAGATTATTGGGGGGGGGGAGGCAAATTCGATATGTTGCGCCCGCCCCAAATTTTCATTGGGTGGCGACTGCCCGCTTTCCCCACCCCAGATCGAGCCTCTGCATATTGTGGATGGGGGGGCAATTGCAATTCGCTCTTCCAAGATAATTTCCAGTTATATACTTTGAGAGTGAAAATTCTCACATCTGACAGGATCACAGCCTAATTAACTGTTTTCATGAGAGGGGAGTTTGCATAATAGCGGGGTTGTATTCATATTATGTACCGTATGTAGGCTTATACTGGAGATTTCAAATCTATACACGTATCCTATTCATTAAATATGACACAGGCAAATGTATTGATCTTAACTGCGTAACAGCATGTAGACCACTGAGTACGTCCCTTTCCGCATAGCCAAATAGAGGAAAGCCGGTTTGCGTATATCACGCGTATTTTACGGGAAACCGTAAATATAATTACAGTTACTAAAGTACTTTTTAACGGTTGTACGTGAAAACCCATTAAAAAATTTAAGTCGTTTACAATGATGGAAGACCAGTAAAAATTACAGTAACCGTAAAATTACGTGGAATCTCCCCCTTGTCAGCGGAGTTGCCCAACGCCACCCCCGTAAACCTTGTCCCTTAAGTTGCAAATAGGGTCATACAGGGAAGGGCAATACGATTAAGTGTGAGGGTAAACATGGTACATCGCATAACCGCTGTACGAGTGACTAATGATTGAGGCCCATTGAACGCAGAAGACTATATTAGCCCCTCATAATTCCATACATCAATTAAATTTATAGCCTTTGGATGTATTAATGGTACTATTTCCTGCTGTGGACTGAGCTCTGCTATAGAATAACATCATTGCAGTTTTATTACCTCGCATCCCACATAGAATTATGGAGTCAATCCAGCAGTGAATATCTTGTAATCATGTATACATGGATAGATGATATTCAAGTAAATGAATCTGGATACGCGATGATGATATGATATAGTTTTTTATGTGAGTAATTTCATTCGACTCCCTCACCACCCCCCCTCCACACACATCGTCAACACACACAAACACCAAAGGCGGTGGGGTGGGGGTGGATGCTTATGATTGAAGTTGCAAATTGGTGTCTTCCATTAACATCTGTCCAATTAACAACATAAGTAATAATTATTATTGCATGCTGGTTGTGCTTAATATTTTAATTAACTTTTTTTCGGAGGGGATTATGTTTTATCCTAAAAGTAAACATGTATTTCATGTGGTATTCTGCACTTTAATTCTCTCACTACATTATCATTTAGTATTCACATCAATTTATCTTATACTGAAATTCTTTGCTATATGCACAACATGACTGATGCCTTACACATTCATTTCAGCTCTCCATACATCGCAACTGTGCAATGTTAACTGTAATTATATAATTGATCGCAGCGGAACGTTGCGTATTAATAAGTGATGGATGGTGGTCGAGTTGTATACGCTCAATCATTAATGATCTGACCCAATCAAAGTGCCAATTACAGCGATTTCTTCGAGCCACCTTATATCGGATACCGCATATGCCATGGTAGTCAACGAATGAAAATTACTTGATGTCTATCTGTAGGCCTGTATAAAACCCGAAAGAAAGATAAACAAAGACAGAGAGCGAAAGGAGAAAAAGGGGCAACGAAAAGAAGAGAAAAGAAGAAAAGAAGAAGAAGAAAAAAGAAGAGAAGAAGAAGAAGAAAAGAAGAAGAAATGAAGAGAAGAAGAACAGATAAGAAGAGAAACAGAAATAGTAGTCAGAAGAAGGGAGAAAAAGAAGAAGACGACTAAGAATAAGGATGGGGAGGAGAGGAAAAGAAAGAAGAAAAGAAGAGGAGGAGAGAAAAAGATCAAGAGAAGAAGTAATAGAAGAAAAAGAAGAAAAGTAGAATAAGAAAAAAAAGAAGAAGAAGAGAAAGAAGAAGAAGAAAAAAAACTGTCGCCTTATCTGTTTGTCAAGGCCCAAAGATTTGAATCTAGGTTTAGTAGTTCGTTTATTATTCACGTATCGCTATGAATACTACATCGCGTAATACCGAACAAACTGGCCAGAAGAAAATGTAATATTAATAACGCGATGTAGTGTACATGTTTGTAATCAACTACAAATAATGATGGCATTATTAAGCATGTCATGGATCAAAACCTTGCCAGACTAGCCATTGAAATTGTCATTTAAAAAAAATTTCTGGAGAATGTTTTCATGATCTCTACATACAAAAAATCATACATTGACAAACACCCTGCAGATCAAGCTTAATAGTCTAAGTCAATTCGTTTAATGCTCCATACAGATAATTCAAAATTCTAAAGGTTTACTACAATTTCTACAAATTAAATTTCTAAGCCTTGTATATCGTACTTTAAGGGACTTAATTTTATGTTTCTTCTGTCACACCATGTATTACACAATGTAGATTTTTAGACATGTCGAAAGAGATCCACTGCCGTTTACGTAACGCGTGAATTGGAGAGAAATGAAAGGCAAAATAGCATCGTGCTTCAATGATCTGAACTAGATTGGATTACAGATTACGTCGTAATAAGAAAAATCTGAGCTATTACGCGATTGCAAAACATATATATTGAATATTCCAGTACCGAGACAGTAATGCCATGCAATTTTACCGTATAACTTTATATGTAATTACACACCTTCCTAGTCGATCAAAAGAAAACAACTTGGCTAGTAATACTACAGACATGATCAATTGGGTTGATGCAGCAAACACGCGTTCGAAAACACTTTCACCTATTTTGATGATCCGATTGGGGCTCCACGCCACGTTATTATAAACTATTTTATTTCTTCAGACCGAAAAAATTTGCGCACATACATGGGTAACGGCAGCCTTCAATTATAGCAACCGTGAAAACAAAAGGAACTCGTTGGTGAGTTATCTAGGTTTCATCACAATTTCTACACGGACTTACCCATAAGTATATAAATATCCCATAATCATCATCTTCTCTATCGCCACAAGTTCTTAGTGCTCTTAAAAGCGCCAATGCTTTCACGCTCAAAAAAGTAATCGTTATCCGTCTCAACTGGATAACCCATTAACTGAATCAATATTAAAGTGTATGTACTTATCGTAATAATTGAATGTAATTGTCTGGTGCATTTGTGTGTGTGGTTTTGTTTGTTGTGTGTGTATTTACGTGTAGTGTAGTTTACATAGTTGCGGTGATATTGTACGGGTTGTGTGTGTTGTGTGGTGTGTGGTGTGTGTGTGTGTGTTGTGTGTGTGTGGTGTGTTGTGTGTGTGTTGTGGTTGTGTGTGTGTCGCTGCGGCGCGTGTGTGTGTCGTGTGTGTGTGTGTGTGTTGTGTTGTGTGTGTGTGTGTCGCATAAATTCGCAGCATAAAAAAAACACACGAAGTAGGGATTAGCATAAAAGAAATTTACAGAAATGTTCATATAAATACATGTTCACCTACCTAGTGCCCAAAATGTGATTGGCTCCTTACATGTTTCGTTTTTAATTCTCTGCCTTTTGACGCACTTATGCAGATTTTGAATTAGCTGACTGAATTTTGTTGAAAAATTTTCTTTAATACAACCTTTTTTTCCTGATTTCCACTCATTTCTGTAAAATTAGCCGATAATGATCGACACTGAATACAACTTTGCAACTTGGAATAACCAGGGTCCCAATGTATAATATGTCAAAGGGTGTCAGATGATTGTATAAAGTACTGTCACTAATAAAGTACCTAAACGATAAAAGCATGCCTTACATCATAAAATGCCCACTCCCTTGATACGTGGAAAGTTTCATCTAACACTTAACCATTCAAACCATGAATTTTCCTGCGATACCTGAGTACGACTACCTATAAACGTCTTCGCTTGCAACCGATACCCTTAATGCCCTTACACAGTCAGCACATTACAAATATCTGTTTCGAACAGCATCTAGCTGCTTTTTTGCCAATAAACGCAAACGCCTCCCTCTCACTGTTTTTCCTCATTTGGCCTTTCCTACTGCGCTTTACTATGAAAGGTTAGACAAAAATTTGTCTTTTTATATAGAACGAATATGAGTATATTTAAAAAGGGATATTGTTATTCGAATATTTGTTGCTTCTAATTTTCTTTTTATGCGTGAACCGTGCTTCCTTGCCTAAGTGAATATTCATATTCTGTTGATTTCCGACTTGATTAGGCCTTGCATTTTCTGAAGGATCTTATCAACGCCAAACGATGAAGTTAGAACGCGTGAACGAAGTCTGACTTCCAGGCGTTTAGGATTAAGGCCACCAGATTCTCATAATGATCATAACTTCTGATAAAATATAACTAAGCCTACATTCACGCTCTCCATGATGTAAAGTAATTTTATTAGTGTCTAAAACATGAACCCTTGAAAAAACATGAGCCACAAACGATAAAAAGAGCGAAAAATCTATGAATTCCTAGTTTTGACATGCGAATTTTCCCATAAGACAGTTGGGTTTAGACTTTACTTTAACACGCCCGATGAATAAGTCATGGTTGTGTATGTTATCCATGCGTATCTTGATAGTGGCAAGCATAATTTTCCTAAAGTTTTTGTGTTCTTAGATGTTTAGTTGCTCATTGGCAGCAGTACTATGTAGCTCAAAATGTCGCAATTTGACCTTTTCTTTAATCGACAAGTTTCACATGTGAAATTGCTATATACCCATCCTATATGATGCAGGAAACTATTACTATGTCAATCAACATGATTTGATTAAAGACCAAGCACAAGTCATCGTGGATCGGAGTAGGTGTAGATCTGTCTGTGGAAGGTAAAAATTGCATTCTGAAACCGAGACCTATTTCTGAAACATCAAGAAAATTGTACATCAAGATGCAATTGAATGCTAGCTAGAAGGGCAAGAACTGTATGAAGAAATAAATTGATTTACTCGTAAAATCGCAGTACGTTTTCCGCTGACAAATCTGCCATATTAATGAATGCGAATGCTTTAACAAAGTTAATTAAAGTGTCAGAAGACCAATAAAAACACTAGGCGTAGCTCAACAAATAATTTCAGTCCACATTAATACTTTGAATATTGGTTCTTCTTAAAGTTCACATTAATAACAACCCAGTGGTAAAACATGATTTAATACGGATTTTTTTATTACATAGTAAGATACTTGAGTTTTTGACACCCCTAATCCTGAAATAAAAGCATCTCAGTACACGTCGTTACATGCATTACTTTGTTTGATTTTGTTTTTTGAGAGAATAATAATATGTGGCCCCATTGGGCCTACATGCTTGTTTCTTGTTTGTTCTTTGATGTTTGATAAAATAAGTTTCGAATGATACAGTTAAGCCTAGTTAAACACTAACACGCTATTGAGTTTCGTTTTCTGCTAACAGTTAACCTACGTTAATACAGCTAACCCTATCGACAAGATTTTTCGTTTCTGCTACTTTTGGAGTCAATCCCCAGTCCCTGCTCCCCTTTCCTCGCTCTTGATTTATCATATTTCCCTGAAATTGACTCCCTGGAATATCGGGTGGGAGGAAAGATTCGTTCGATCGTTTGTTGTTCGGTTAGCCCGCATAACAACTCGTTTGCTGTCAGCCGTCCACGTCAACATTTTTACAGCCACTGTCGCTTGTATCCTTACATCAGGCTTACCTCGCATTGGGATCTTGTGTTCATTTCACCTTCAACTTGAAAAGCAAAACCCGCGCGTTCTAATTACGACCTGGCTATGGGCCTTACTTCCATTCAAAACAGTGTAAATGTAAATCACCTAGCAAGCAGCCTGCCAGAGAAATCGTATGATTGTATTTGTCGCATCGAACTTGCTTTGCATTAAACTCCACACTTCTCCTCCTCATACTTTTGAAATTGTCACCTCCTCCTTGTATATCCCTGTCTCTCTTTACGCAACCATGCCCGCGGCATCGCCTAGATTGTACTTTTTACTCGTTTCCTCGGCGTTTACAAGTATATGACAAATCCCTGAGTGGTTGAAATCTATATTCCACCCTCGGTCCTCAAAATGCACCTGTGATTCTTCTTCTCCGTCCTTATGATTGATTTGGATTTGCGAAAAATCGACGGCACCGGTGGCTGTACCTGACATTCGATAATAGAGCGTGAATACACAATGTAGCAGTCATTTGAACTAACTTTGGAACTGCAGCCATCACCACCCGACACTGACACATCAGCAGTACACAACAGACAGACACTACACAAAATACATACACATATCATATATTATATAATATATACATACACATATACGCACGCACAGCACACACACGACAACACACACACATACACAATCACGTCAGACAGACACAACAAACTGACAAATACACACGCACACGCAACATACACTCTACACAGACAGACACACACACAGCACGCACACACAATTCACACACACAGCACACACACAACAGACACACACACATCACCAGATAGATAGACACACACACACCAAACACAACCCACATTACTACACACATCACGTAAAAAGACATAAACAACACACCCACCAACCCCCCCGACAGGCAACACAATACACCACACAGACAACACAAAACACATCACACCACACACCACACACACACACACACACAAACACGCAGACACACACACACACACACCCACACACACCACCACACACACATTACACCAGCCATAGACAGAAGACGGACAGGACACACAAACGCGAAAACAGAAAGAGGGTGCGAAGGTTCAAAGTAGCATTAGCAGTGGAATGCGGTTGAAATTGCGCGTACGAAAACAAAGTAATTTGACACTACCTGTCTGTTTTCAAAAGAGATGAGCAGTTTTTACCCTTTCACGGCTGCATGTGACTGTTCTATATTACCCCCATCGCTACAGACCCACTGGGTTATGAATCTAGGTTGAACATTTGGCGAAGTGATAGTGTTGGGAACGAAATCCCCATTTCGTTATCAGTAGTATAAAGCATTAAAAACAAACAAACAAAAACGTACTAATTTTGCAAGCACGTACGCATCAAAAAGAACTTACACCCTATGGGTCTTAAAAGGTTCCCAGTTGTGTTACTACCTGACTATAGCGACACCATTTTCGTTGCCCATTAACACCATTTTGATGCATTGGCATATACTGTCCTAATTTGTGTTATCAAGCACCATTTCTACTTCAAAATGGGGGCTGATAAAACCCCTGTAAATGGCACCGCTGTTGTGACAGAGGTTCTAGTACTCATAAGAAAGGTACGACCACTCCTTGACAAAATGGAATGGTTCTTCAAAGGTTCCTAATTGTTTCACTATGACGGCACGATTTTTGGTGCCCACCAGCTCCATTTTGACGCTAAAACGGTTTTCATTGGTACCATGGTGTCCGAAGTTATGTTATCAAGAACCATATCTACGTCGAAATGGTGCTGATAAGCACCTCAAACTGGTAAATGGCACCACTATTGCGACCATATTGTTCCAGAAGGAACCTTTTAAGAACTTTCTTGTTTTACAGTATTATGGCACGAACTTTTTAATGCTCAGTTGCACTTAAACACAGTTAAGGGCCATATTGGCTTTCTCGTTGGAGTGAAACCATCAAAGCAGACGATATACAAAACTATGACGTAGAATTCTCAGACGAAGAATCACTTTTGACGAAAGTTAGACACTCACTTGGGTTAATGCATTGCATTGTTTTACCAAGGCGATCATCTCACTACCATAATATGTCACAAGAACCTAGTTGGTTTGCCGAAGCCGAACACTGAGCTCTTTACGGGCTGTGCTGAATGAAGATCTTGTAAATCGCCAGTGACGTATTTGCTTGTCCTGTTAGACCTTTAACAGTCCAGACGCTCTTTACCCTGAGTGTGGAAGAAAGGTAACGGGTACTTGCACTGTTGTTGATCACAATCGATATACCAATCGGATGTCGAAACGCCCTGGCTCGGCAAAGCGTAGCTCCATCGATTACACGATATTCACCTACTTCCCCTGGTCTGTCTGAGACTCGCTTGTCTCATTTGAGGCATATTTCCGCTGGCATGTATACGGATCCTGTTTTTTTTCTTCGACTGTCTGGTGTCAGATTAGGACAACGTTCTTTGCACTGGTCAGAGACGTGTTCCAAATAAACTCAGAGAGCTTTCGTTACACGGTCCTTGTTGAACGCTTAAAATACGCTACGGCATGTATTTGAATTGCTTTCGCATCGCAGTAATCCTAATGTTTAAGAGTAAGACTTGACTTGCGAGCTTGTGAATAATAATGCCAACGGACAACGGTATTCCTCTTATTTACTTTCTACTTAACTTAATAACAGTTCATCTACGTTGGCCTTAAAAAATCCAGGTAGTTATTTTTATTTCAAATGCTATAGGGGAGGGATTGAAGTAATAGTTGCAGTGGTTAAATCCTATCCCCTCAAAACTCTTCACAATTTATTCACAATCAGTTGTCTATTTATATGAAAAAAACCCGGTGGTCACTGCGTTTGAGTTCAAAATATAAACTGTTTACAATAGTTATTGCAAACCAGAAAGTCAGGATAAGTGACGGTATATTACCCTATTATTAGCCTAGGATTAAAACATTGCTTTGATAATGCCAACGAAAACGACAAAAGTGAATTGCAATGTAAGACTTGCAATATGCATTATGTTACACTAAATATAGTAAATCTTTTTCCTGGGTTTGACACGGATGTCTATTTTAATGAATTCGATCAGGCTACATATAATAATTTATATACAGCTGCATTGATTTGTCCTACTTAGGAACAAAGTCATGTTTCCATTGAATGTTATTTTTAACATAATGGCGAAGGAGATGTTCCATTATCTTTTCTATGTAACTTCAGTAGCGCCGACATTTGCTCCGACAACAGTTACTCCGGTGACAATATCTCAGACGACAAAAGTTAAAGGCAAGGTTCACCCTGACATCATGTTGGTTCTAATAATAGAAGAACAATGAGAGAAACCTATTAATGAAAGTTTGGCGAAAATCCTCCGAAGAATAACAGAGTTATGAAGTTTAAAAGTTTTAAATTTGTGACGTCACATGCGAGCAGCTCCCCATATGTCATGTGATATAAGTTCCATAAATTTCAATTTTTTGATAGCTCATGATA
Source organism: Eucidaris tribuloides (assembly GCA_001188425.1). Taxonomy (NCBI): domain Eukaryota; kingdom Metazoa; phylum Echinodermata; class Echinoidea; order Cidaroida; family Cidaridae; genus Eucidaris; species Eucidaris tribuloides. The sequence continues at coordinate 16,351 of JZLH01S0537070.1, forward strand.
ATTGAATGTGGTTTTTTAATATTTGCATGTGTATGAAATAATGTCTCTGATAATATATTAAATGCACAGGAAAAATCATTTTCGAATTTCTGAAAAACGGCACTTTTATGGAATTTATAATCACATGACAGTATGGGGCTGCTCGCATGTGAACGTCACAATTTAAGAACTTTGAAACTTCAATAACTATGTTTATTCTTTGTGATTTCGTCAAACCTTCGTTAATATGTTTCCTCATTGGTCTCTTTTATGAAAAACCAACTGATGTCAGGTTGAACCTTGCCTTTAAGGATTAGGCTTCATTTGGGTTTTGCACTTTAGAAATGGATTAGGGTTAGGTAGCTGGTTGGGGCTAGGTTAGGTTTGAGGAACGGTAGTGTATGAAATAATCGCATGAGCAATCGTCACCGGGAGCAAATATCATGCACCCGCAATTTCAATACGTTGGGCAGAATTCTAGTTTGCTGACTATTACACCGATCGCGTGCTGCATGACCTTCAGTAATATAAAAATACAACCAAGTTCCCTCAAATAATACAAGAGCATTTGGTAATATAACCCCAGACGATATCATCACCTATGGACTAGTGAGTATAGTGCTCTTATTCATGCAGCTCAATCGAGGTTTTTAGAAAAAAAAATAAGCCACTCGTCGTTCAAGAGAATGATATTGATTTAAAGGTATGTGTGGACTGGATGATGAAGGTTCAAAGGTATACTAGTGTGATATGATTAAGAATATTTAATGTATTTACACACAAACACAAACACACACACACATCACACAACACACACAGACACAAACACACCACAAAACAACACATTAAATATATAAATTTGTGAGTATGTGTATTGTGTGTGTGTCAGGTGTGTTGAATATATACAATTATGTATATTAAGGCATGCATATATATATATATATTTATATAGATATATATATAATATATACTGTGTTGGTGTGTGTGTGTGTGTGTGTGTTGTGTGTGTGTGTGTACGGTTTTAATCAGCTTGAATACGCATGTATTCTAGATAAAGATACTGAATATTTCATTCACCGATATGTAATCTCCACATCACGTAACGGATTAGGAAGAAATAGATTTTTTTATATTTTGCAAGTGACGCAAATATTAATAATAGATTTTGAAAATTCATTTGTTATGCGTGCTGTTGATCTGATGTACTTGGATCCGGGCAAAAGACAGCGACGGAATCAAAAGACAGAAAGGGGGATACAATGTGGTGCGCCTTTTTTCGCG
>JZLH01S0537070.1:61740-72580 GCA_001188425.1 Eucidaris tribuloides
TTCTTAAACTATATGAAGCAACTGACTTTTTCTGTAAATCTGTTTGGGCATGCATGTTAATCAAGTATCAAAATTTGTTCAAACTACAGAAAATAGTTTAGGCTTTAAGTGCAGATTTTAAACTTGTTACTATGTTTCTTCATGTTATGTATATGCATGTATCGTGACTTCATGTTCATAAAAGTATTACATCATATTGTAATTGATATCTGTAAATTCAGATGAATCAAAAGTAGTATACGCTCAGTTACAATGAGAGTTACATGTATAGCTCTTGCCATTTCTGAAGATAATTAAAACTGATGAAGTTAAAAGAGAAAAAAAAAAACTCGGGGTATAATTGCCATAATTGTTTTCTGGACACTCCGTATCACACGCTTGCCACTTTAAAAACAATATGTATTACCAACCACACTAATGCCTACCTATAATGCATAAATATGTTGGTTGCATGCAATCTCATGGCTAGCTATTCAAGTTTTGACTTTAAGAAACTCAATATGTATACAAATACAAGCTAATTAGATCAGCTCACATGTTTCATCATTTGTAACTTAACTATGTATGGACATAATGGGTTTACTTCATTCAGCTAAGGTTTATGTTCATTTAAAATATGGATACAGTGGAATGGAATTATATAGCTTTTTCAAATTAACATTTTTTTTTACCTTGAAATATTTTGTTTGCACAGGCTGTATAGTTTATTTTTTAAGCTGCCATTAAACTTTCATACATTTTTCAAAGGTTTAGAGATTAATTGCCAGTTTTAACATTGTAACCAATTTATATCTCAACATATCTGTTAAATTATTGCTGTCATTTTTCATTTTGTAATATAACTACTTATCTTTATTCAATGTAAGCATATTGTTGAATGTTGTCAAAGAAGCTAACAGAATTTAATTTTTATGATTATTTCTAGCTTGTGCTCTGCGTTGTTTGCAAGTTAACTTTTCATCATCCATACGCTTATCAGTCTTATACATTTGTTGGACAAATTGTAAATGCATCTTAGACTGCAAATTTCAAACAGGGCTTAGAAAGCGTTTAACTTAAAAGGTTAGTTGCCATGAAATAATTAACCCATTTTATGATGTCGTCTTGAAATTCTCAAGATATACAGTACGTGTTAATTGAATAATGTAGTAAACATTGTACCTGTATTTGATGTGACTTTATGCAACTCCATATACCTCGAAGCATGTATACAATGTGCTGCTATACTGTAAATTCAAGCATACCGGGGCCACGCATTCAAACTGTTTTATCCATTAAAACTTAGAGTCTCATATTTTTATGTAAATATCAAGTATTATATGTACATTTCATGTTTCCTGGATTCACTATTTTAAGAGTTATGCGTGAGCAAGAGTGAACAAATGATGTGATGCCATGAGAAATAGTGAGAGTCTAGTAGATGCTTACTGATGATAAGTTAGTGTGAAAGTTGAGAGTTTGTGTACACCAATGCATCCTGAGGTTACAAATTACACTGGTAAGGAATCATACATTTCCTGATTGGGAGAGTATACTTTCCTTATGGGCACAGGTATGCACACCTCAGCGAGCTATTGACATGGGTCGCACCCCCTAGAGGTGCAGACCCTTGTCCAAACTAGCACTCTCGAGGAGTGCGCTGCAAAGAGCACCCCAGATAGAGGTGACATGTGCACACCTGTAAGCGGTGCGATCATTGCACCCTAGGGGTGCTGCGATTGGACAAGGAGTCTCACCTAGGAGGTTGCAAATAAGCACCCAAAGGTGCAATAAGCTCTATATGGGTGCAATATACTCCCATGGGCGGCCGCAAATTAGCTCCCTTAGGGTGCATATAAGCACGAACAGGGCTGCAAGTAGCTCTCTAAGCGGGTTTATAGACCTAAGGGTGGCAAATATTGCTCATCTATGGCTGCAAATAAGCTCCCTGGGGTGCAAATTAGCCCCGTAGGGGTGCATATATAAGCCCCAAAGTGGAAAAACAAAGTCTTTACGGGCGTGAAGTAATGCTCCCCTACGGTGCATCATGTTGACCTGACATAAGGGTGCCACACGCTGCACCCCTAGTAGTCGTCATGCATATTGTGCACCTCTAGCGAGAGCTGCCTATTTGGACAAGGCTCTGCACCCCTAGGTGAGATTTGAAACTCGTATTTCTTAGGTGTAGTGTATGGGACAAAATTGATGTATTATCGATATTGTTGAGTGAATCATAATATGAATACCTGCAGTTGTAGCTATCCGTATTAGTAGTAGTAGTAGTGATAAGTAGTAGTAGTAAGTAGTAGTTAGTATGTAGTCGATAATATTAGTAGAAGAGGTAATAGAAGAGAAGGAGTAGTAGTTGATATAAGAAGTAGTATCCTAGAGTCAGTAGTAGTAGTAAGTAGTAGTAGTAAGTATAGTAGTCGTCGTCGTCGTAAATAGCTAGTGTATAGTAGTAGTTAGTATTGGAGTAGTATAGTAATGTAGAAATATTAAGGGAAAGTAGAAGAAGTCGGACGGAGGCTATCTTGTTTTTCTTAGTAGTTGTATCACAGTTTGTAGTATATTATTTTTTATATATTGTTTTTATTTATAAGCGGTGTGCAGGGCGTAGTAAGAATGTATTTGTGAACATACTCGAGTAACAAGACCAAGGTCATGAAATTAAGCAATATAACAAACAAAAAAATCTGACAAATACATTGAGCAAGTGAGCGTCCTGTAATTGATTAAAATGATATATAAATAACTAAAGGAAAGATACCCAGTCCGTGTGCTCCTTTGAATGCTATCAAAAAAACAGAACACTGATCACACAAAGCGTGCGTATGTGTTCTCACGAAAAAATATTATAAGATTGTATGACTTCAACCGGCCAAAACAATGAATGAGTGCAGTTTTTTTATCCGGTATATACTGGACGCTATGTCATCTGTATGTCATGTTATATTTAGTTTTTGTCCAGTGGGCGACGGGGGGGGGGGGGGGGGGGGGGGGGGGGGGGGGGGGGGGGGGGGGGGGGGGCGGGGGGGGGGGGGGGGGGGCGGGGGGCGGGGGGGGGGGGGGGGGGGGGGGGGGGGGGGGGGGGGGGGGGGGGGGGCGGGGGGCGGGAGGGGGGGGCGGGCGAGGGGGGGGGGGGGGCGGGGGCGGGGGGGGGGGGGGGGGGCGGGGGGGGGGGGGGGGGGGGGGGGGGGGGGGGGGGGGGGGGGGGGGGGGGGGGGGGGGGGGGGGGGGGGGCGGGGGGGGGGGGGGGGGGGGGGGGGGGGGGGGGGGGGGGGGGGGGGGGGGGGGGGGGGGGGGGGGGGGGGGGGGGGGGGGGGGGGGGGGGGGGGGGGGGGGGGGGGGGGGGGGGGGGGGGGGGGGGGGGGGGTTTAGTTACTCGCATTGCATGTATAGTGATTTTTCTTTACAAGTATTCAGTCGTAGACAAACAACGACCGACGGATGCAGTGTGGCTTGGAGCACAATTATGTAGCATTAGACGAGTAGTAAATACAGTATAAGCTCGCTGATTAGTTCGTGATGCCTTCATCATGACTTTTGAGTTAAAGAATCAGAAGAATAAAACGGTTAAAGAAATGATAAAGTAGCTCATCTCGAATTACTCTCGCGACAACGCGATATCCATGTAAAATCCCAGTAGCAGTTTCGTGAAGGTCAATTTGGGATTAACTTTCTAAATCTGAATTGCCTCAAATTCAAAAAGCAACAAATTTGCTATTGAATTGACCCATTAAGTTATTTATAGGATGCCCGGGGGGTCCTCTCCACACGGCCTGCTATACGCACCCGCGTCCAGAAAAAGACGTCGTAAGGGTCCCTTTCTAGCCTCCGGCGTCGTCGACGTTTTTGGAAAAGGGTAGCTTTTTCGCCCGTTGCTGCAACGCCATTAGGGTAGCCTCTTTTCACATGTCACGCATTTAGGATACTAATTGGTATTGTAGATTACCCATTTAAGGGCGTGCAAAATTTTCGTTGTGATCTATAACATCTCCAACATGACATTGATAGTTAGGAGAATTATTTAATAAATGGTTAAGTGACCTCTCGGGGTTGCGCAATGTACAATATGTTCAGATGACGAATAACACTTGGGTGGGGTATGAAATTAGTTGATTTCACTGTTTACGCCACTTAGGGTATCAAATTAGTGGATTCCCTGTTCACGCCACTTAGGGTATCAGTATAAGTGGATTTCCTGGGAGTCACGCCACTTAGGGTAGCTTTTCTGATGTATTACGCCATTTAGGGTTGCAAATTTGGTTATATAGGTTACGCCGTTTAGGGTTCATTTCTGAGGTTGTTGGACACGGGTGGGAGACAGGCCGTGTGGAGAGCCGACCCCCCCCCCCCCGGAGTTAGGTATACGCTAATCGGTTTAGGTCTCACAATTGATCGATATATCGACGTTGATCGAACAAATTGACATCAACATGTAGTCCCTTATTACAACAACAGCAACAAAATCACTCATGTATTTCGGTCCCTTCACTGGCTGTAGATCCATCAGCGTGTCCCATTTCTTCTTCATACCAACAATGCTGTTCACAAAATATCTCTTTCGTATCTTCAAGACCTTTCATCCATCCGTTTCACTTCAACATCTTATGCTACCAAACGTCTCCGTTCTTCTTCTACTGCTCATCTGCAAAGGTCTCCCGGACCTCGAACTATGACAAAATACGGTAGTCTTGCGTGCTTTCTATTTTCTTGCTCTTGTACTTTGGAACCAGCCCCTCTTCCACAATCGTGAAACCCCATCTCTGCACCCATTCAAACTAGCTTTTTCCCCGTACCTATTTTGGTCTCACAGCGCCTAGAAACGTTGTATTAGACGCTACATGTATATACATTATTATCATTAATAATAGAAGATGGGTGGACCTTATTTTCCCTATGTTCTTTAATTTCCCAAAGTAACTCAAAATTATCAACTGATGGCCTCCATTATTTTACAGGGGTGCATTCTGGGTAGCCAACTAGCCACTTCAGCGATCGTATGAAGATTGCAAATTGTGTATTGAAATCATCCTTAAATTAGAGATGCTGACGCTTTCGGTATAAACCTAACAAGAGAAATATGATTTTATATCTCGCCGAGTTTATTTATATTTGTATAATCAGGTGAGACTCTTCTTACTACATGAATATCATGGTAAAAGTGAACACGTTTAATTTCATCATAAAAGAAGTTTGTTAGAAGGGGTTTGACCTTATCTTTTGTTGATTGCATATCTAGAAGGAATACTACGGATTATTCCTTATTATTTTCCTTTTACAAAAATATGGTAATAAAAATGGTAATGAATTTAATAAACGTATAATGGCGATGATAATATTATAGAAATATGCATTATTCATACTCAGCAGAGTTTGTTTTAAAAACTAATTTCCTGCATGAGACTTCGGTTAAGCAAGGATTAATGTCGAACTGGATTTATGATTAAACTTGAAATTATTTTGAAAGAACAAATTGTCAGTGATTAACGAGACATTAAGGCAATGTCGGTTTTTCTTGTATAAATCAGAGTTTGTATTCAAATTCAGGGCACAAGCCTTGCATCCTTAACTAGCTAGCATTTTATCAACGTATACGTTTTTTTTAACCAGTTGGAGACGATTTGATTTCAATATAATACGCATTCTGTAAAGGCCCCGCCCGAGATTTCTCGTTCTTAGTCTCCAACCAGTTAATCAGCAACAGAAGTTAATGGACCTTGATATTTACAGATCTGAATTCAGAGAGAATCCGATTCAGCGATCGCAGAATTGAGTTTAATTAAATAAATATATTGTCCCATCTGCAAACTAATCCACAATAATAAAAAAAGGTTTTTCTTTTAATTATTATGCTAATCGGAAGAAGAAAATAGAAACTAGCGTTCTGATTTGTGCCGTTTACTTCCTTGACTATATGCTTACCCCAAAAACAAACAAATAAACAAACAAACACATGGTATAGGTTGACGGTAGCTTAGGACTGAATAACAACTTTTTAATTATCGAGTACTTCATTGTACCTTGCAAGAAGTTATTGACAGTCATAAGGATATAAGAATATTTCATTTGATTACTATGCTAATCGGGAAATAATTGTGATTTCAACCGTGTATACTGAACATCACCTGTATCAGTTTTGTATCGTATTCTTCATGAATCTTTAATCTTCAATATTGAAATCTTAAATCTTGAATTAAGAAAAAAGAAGTGATCAGGGTTAACTCTAGCTAGAGATTGAATCGCAAAATGTAAAGTATTTATTTGAAACATTTTACCTGAACATTACCTCGATTGTCTTTTTTTATGGCAACTTATATTTGAAAAAAAAAATAAACACACACATACACAATTTTATCATCAACGGCAAAAACCATATAACTTCCGATTTATCACTGGAGACCGATGTTTATTGTGAAAATGTGCGATTATTATACATGTGTAATGATGACTGAAATGCATTTTTGTATTAAGAAGCCAATCCATGCAAGCCATCGTGTTTTAAAGTTTTTTCCCATGTTTTATTGATTTTCATGATTTACAGTAACATAAGAAATCAATGATAAATTATAAGACAATCAAAGAAAAAAATAAATAAACAGTGCAGCTTTATATAATAATAAAACAAAATGGTTGAAGCCTAATCACAGAGACTCCACATGCAAAATGAATGTAGAGATCGGATGGATGCCCCAACGTCCACTGCCGACAGTCCCATGTTTTAAGTTGGCTCCGAACACCTTGATTGAGTAATGTTAACATTACTTGGATATTTAGTTGTTTTACTTATTTGTTTTTAATGTGGAAATGAAAGAATTTGAAGTTGGAAATGAATTTGAATATAATCCAGAATATAGCTGACTATACATCTAGAGATATCTTAACCTCTTAAAAAAAACAGATTTCACGTACACCTTCAAAGGTATAGTAGTTTAGGAAGTGTCCCCACCCACAGGGAATAAAATGGAGCAGAAATAAAAAGAAAAATAGAGTGTTGATGATTGAGTATGCTTCATCTTAAGTGACCACACAATTGTCAATATTATCGAAGATGCGTTACCACCTTCCGTACGGCTTTGACATTGCATCGCGTTAACGCAAACCGGGGCGAGTTGTAGGAGGTTCCTTTCATCAGAATAAAAATAGATTTCAAAGAGATGATCATTTTCCACAGAACATTCCTCGCATCTTTTGTTGATGGTGAAGTACTGTCAGAACCCGTCAAGGAAGGGACTGAAATTTGCCTTATGAGAGTCAGTAAAAACTATATTGACAGGAAATAGTCATTTCATTCTCATAATACTTGGCTACCGAGCTTTTAAAAGCGCGATCCATTACTCTCTGATGTTATTTCATGCCGTAATATCACAGTGCGCATTCCTACGTTTGAAAGCAAGCGCCATTACTACGTTTCCATCATGATTATGAACATATCACAAGGAAATATGATCTCAAGAACCAAGAAAAAAGTATATGTATATATTCCAAGCGGTATTAACGTCTGGTAATAATACCAAAGTTCACAGTCGTACGTAGAAACTGGAGCGCCTTTATACTTGAGCTATTTAAAGATTTATTTTTCGATATAAATGCATGAACATATGTAATTGTTTTATTACGTGATGGAATAATGGCTTGTATAAATGTGGAAAGGGGCTGATATTTTGAAATTCTCTCAATTTAGATGTCAACGAAAAACACTGCCTGCAGAGTGCTGTCGTATAAGTTTTAACGTTAGACTTATACCCTTAATCTCAACGCAGTGTGTTTACAGAGCGTATTATGTACTTCTTTCCTTACTGTTATTCATAGTTTATGAAAATGTGTATCATTTCACCAATATTTGTAACTTCTCATTTTTCCGGTTTTTATAGATTTCAGTTATTATTCGCAGATCAATTATTATTAGGCCGGTGCGTTCTGCTTTCTTATGTCCCAGCACCGAAGGTGGCGTAGACATTGTGATCTCGGGTTTTACGTCAGTTTGTCCGTCCGTCCAGCCGTTCCCGGTTCTCATACGCTTAGTACCGGTGATCGGATTTTGATGAAACTGAGATCAAGTATGAACTATGATCCAACAATAGGCTGATTAGATGTTGAAGTCAAAGGTCAAAGGTTACAGGTCTCAGAACTAAAACATGATTTAAGCTCGATACCACTATAGCCTTAAAAACTGCTGATCAGATTTGAACGGAATTTGAGTCAAGTATACGATATGAGGCATGAATGACTGAGTAGATTTCGAGTTTAAAAGGTCATAGGTCAAAGGTCACAAGCCCTTGTACATGTCTGATTAGAGCTCATTACTATGATAACTTAAACACTGTTGTTCATATTTGGTACATGCATACATGACGCATTTCAGTTGAATTGGTGTAAGATTGAGGAGGCATACCCATCGGTTGTGCACAGTTGAATTGCTCTACATGTATTTTTCCTTTTTTTTCAAAATGTATATTGTCATGTTGCAAATGAAAAAAAAACCCGGGTGATTTTATATAAACTTTTATAATATATATGAAGGTGTATAGTTTCTAGTTCTATCAAAACGAAGATTTCCAAATAAATCTTGTGCCAATAATATCCATTCGGTGCTTGTTGTTGATTATATTCAGGCTTGATAATGGTTCCTTCACCAGCATAATCCTATTATGATCGCCCTAAAGCTAAAGAATGAAGAAAAATTCATTGTAAATTCAGTTTTTTATTTGCCATGATATATAAAAACAAACCAATTAACTAAGAAGCAATAATGTAAATTCGTAAATTCCTTATTCATCATATTGTCTAATATTTAAGTATATTTTTAGTGCGAGAGTGGGCATGTGTGCGCGTGTTTGATTGTGTTTTAAGCTTGGAGGAGATTAGCAGACCCCAATAAAGCAGCGATAGTTAAATCATCTATTCTAAAATGTAATTCACATATATCATTCAAAGGATTCACTTTGCCGCAAGCGTTGTGAAAAACATATGTCTGCAGAAGAAGAAAAAATATAAAGACAGACCCTCTTCCCTTTTTCTTTCCCTGTTTCTCTCTCTCTCTTCTTCATTAATTTTATGCTACATAGCGTCGATGAGTTTCAAGAACAGTGCATGAAAAAAATAGGAATTCTTTTTGTTCATGTCAATTACTGCACCATCACTGAATGGAATGGCCTGAGGTAAACTATCGAATGGCCCATATTGGAAATGATATGGCCTACATTTTATGTTCAATTTGCTCGTTAACTCTAACGTAATGCCTGTTTTATGAGTTGTGTTTCTGAGTTCGTTCGCCTACGTTTTATTAAATTTCCAGTGGGGCCCTTGCACATTCGAAACACGCCCGATGTTATAAGTGAAATGCAAAAGAAAACAAGAAATTGTTATGGTGCCAATAATAATTACTTGGACGCATTTTTTTTTTACAAATAATGTCAGGGTATTCGTGAGAAACACTTTTTATAGTAATACTAGTTGAAGTAGTGGGCAGGGAATTCAAACTAGGATAGGAATTCTCGTTCAGGTCTGCAATTAGCACGGGATACATCATTACTGATTATAAGTTTTAGCCTGCAACTGAAAATAAAGTGAATTGCTTTAGCAATGGCATGGCGTTTTCTAGTATGTGGTTCAGAAGCTTGGTCCCTGTTGTCAGACGATTTCATCCCAAAATGGAAAGTTTTGAAAAATGGATTTCGAATAGGATGGAAAAGATGATGTGACCTGAAAAGGTAACAAATGAAAAGACATTGAAATGAGTAGGGGAGGTGGAAAAACTATTCACGTTTTGCAAAGTGGGACAAAGGAAAATTGGCTAGGACATTAGATCCTTATTCAATTCTAAAGGCACCACTGAAGGGAATATGGAATATGAAAGGCCTACTTGAAGGAAATGATAATAATGTTGGATAACATTATAGGACAAGAGTCACACAGAAGGCTGAAGAAAAAGGTCCGAGACAGGCAAGAATGGAGTATTTTCTTGACAGCAGTACCTTATCGAAGAAACAGTGGCATTACTATTATAGTATAAAAGTACCACATAATCGGCAACCATGGTGAATTCGCCATGTTCCATTAGCCATGTTAACTTTAAGTACTCATCCCTGTACGGTTAGCATTTTGTTTTTCTAATATTCTGCGGTGGGTGGGGTTTTTTTGTGTGTATCCATTCTTTTTTCGTATAAATGTGTGTGTATGTTTAGTATATGTATGTATGTGTATCTGTCTGCGTGTGTGTTTAAAGCATGTGGTTTTCTAGAACTTTTGTAACATTTTTTAGGCATAAATGACGACACGTAAGCATGCAACTTGTTGAAGAAACGAGTGTAAGTCAGCAATTTCATTTGCGTTTTGTTTCGTTCAACATGTTCAAATTCAGGGTCGAGGCTTCCACCGCTCTACGAGTAGAATATCTTATCCTTAATATGCATTTAAACTGTTAACCCGTTGACTCTGGGACTCTCCAATTCCCATAGAGTTAATACATGGCACAACCAGTTTCTGTAGCCAACAGGTTAACCAAAATGTGGGATAAATGACTCATCCTTTAAAGTGTGGCGTTCTCAAAGAACGTGACATCAGTTGTGTGTGTGTGTGTGTGTGTGTGTGTGTGTGTGTGTGTGTGTGTGTGTGTGTGTGTGTGTGTGTGTGTGTGTGTGTGTGTGTGTGTGTGTGTGTGTGTGTGTGTGTGTGTGTGTGTGTGTGTGTGTGTGTGTGTGTGTGTGTGTGTGTGTGTGTGTGTGTGTGTGTGTGTGTGTGTGTGTGTATTTGTGTGTGTGTTAATCGTTGCGTTGTCACTATGTTTTTACTCCAAATAACGATCCAGTATATGGATTGTATATTAATGTGTAACTTTGATGGAGCTCCAGTCTAG
>JZLH01S0537071.1:15202-29240 GCA_001188425.1 Eucidaris tribuloides
CAAACGCACGCATTCGTTTTTCAGACAGAATCGTTAGACGGCGCAGTGTGACAGTAGCTTCATGCATGATATTGCCCTCTTCTCCTTTTAACTACAGGTCGTATCGATATGCAGGTTATCGTGTGTTCACGTACTGGACACACAGTACTTTTAGGAAGGGGAAACCGGAGGGTCATCCCTGCTTGTGTCTTGAAGTCTATTCATAGGATGTTCCCATCAGCAGATGGACTGTACATCGGATTTCGTCAAGGTGCTGACGGGAAAGAAATCGAGGTACAGGAGGAACTCGCTATATAGGTTCAACCGGACCGGACAGTTGTATAGTAATAATACAGGTTAATGTGGAAAACTGTCAAAATACACTCATTTATTTTCATAATTATTACTTTGATACTTAAATGTATTTGGATGCTTGTCCACAAATAAGGAATCTTGCAAAGAAAAACCCAAAACTACACGATGAAGTAGCCGACACCCTTCAACAAGTAAGACCCTGCTTAACTCGCAGTTCAAAAGATGCCGCTTACGGGGAAGAATTTCCAGGTATTTTCAGCAGCCACAAAGGAAAATATTGAACGCATTGCATCAAACTTTCATCTGATAGATGAAGAATTTGAACATATTTAAATGAATATTCTGCTTAAAATTGCCAATTATGTATCTCAATATACAGAGTCGACCATGGTTGAATGCTGGGAAGAGAAAAAAACCGGCCGAAGATGTAAGGAGACATTTTCCTCTGAACCTGAGCTAAGCACCCACTTAAAAGAACAACATGGAATAATACGGGGCATATTAACAAGTGCTGGGAGTGCAACTATACTACACACATGCCATTCAATTTAAGGAGGCATACTGATTTAATGCACCACCATCATCAGGCAGGGAAACACAATCAAAGGCGGCTGTTCCCGGTACGTGACAACCCTCCAGTTAAACGGCAAGTGGTCAATAGTTCAATATCCACTAGTACCACACACCTATGTTCCTCAACACAAATCAAAATCCAAAGCCAGTAATGAGTATTCCCTAGCAGTTTGGCCAATTTCCTGGCTTCATCGCCCCATCCAGATTTCCACCCTGTTACACCCCGCCCTGCGCTGGTGGAAAACAATTGTCCATAATAAAACAAAGTGTGGAGATGGACAACAGTGAGGATGGTGGTGAGGAGGAGGAAAAAAAGACCACTCAGACAATTCCATTACATCAGATAACCTCGACCAGCATACAGAACACTCCTACTCTGATATGCCCATCCAACAACAAGACCAACCCGACCAAGATTCTCGCCTCTGCTGTGGAAAAGAAGACAATAAGATATTAAGTAAATGGCCATGTCATCCACCAACTGGACACTACGATTACGTACTCAATTCAAGTCCTGGAAGATTGAAATAACAACGTAGAGTGCAATCACGACTTCCCATAGAAAGATTGAAATTTAGGTCATAATGTGTCAATGAGAATAATTGCCATATTGCAAAGTTAATTGAATGTACTTGTTGAAATTTAGTAGATAAATGCCTTGGGGACAATGCATGTGCGATTGAGTTATCACATTACAATTTCTACCGAACACTTTTTTATGCTTGTGCTGATTATTTGAAATGAAATTGTTTCTTTCTAAAGAATTTTCTTTATATTAGGGTTGCAAAAACAATAGAATACAAATGAAATCCAAGATATGGGACCACAGATTTTATTTCTTTAATGTGAATTCTGTTGTACACTGTATCCATGTTCTTTATAACGAGAGTGCACCAGAGCCTTCACACTAGCAGGTTTCTTTGACTCCAATATTGCATAAGGTAGAATATTCAGTTCATGTATTAGTTGTTCATAACCGAGACAGTGTAAAAAATACTTGTCTTCGTCACGGTGGCTCTTTTGCAATAAAGACGCCCTGGTGAACAAGTAACTACTGTACATGCAGTTGTCAGATTTTACAGTGGCTATTTCAGATGATTAGGGGCCAAATCCCACTTGGCTCCCATGTTTTTTTTTTTTTTTGCTCACTGGAGAAATTAATGATCAATAAAAGTGAGAAGGGAACATTCATGTATGTCACAGATCACAGTGATTTGAGCCGGATACCACCATACGCATTCAGATGGAGGGGTCTATGGATGGTTAGACACCCGTCTTTCAAAAATCCTGTGTACATGCCTATGGCTATTACTGTCATGTTAATCTTAAATTTAAATTCAGCACATGTTGCTTCAACAGTTTTCTCAACCATAAAGGTCCTGGAGTCGAAACAAAACATCCCCTTGTCTTCATTTAACGTGCGATAAGGATATCAAAAACAGGATTTTGTGTAAAAATCAAAAAGTCCTGTACATAACTGCATACGACAAGCTCTGTAAACTGAATGTGTGTCAAAAGGGTCAAAACTGTACATATAGCTGCTGTTTTTTCTATGGGTACCAAAGAGAGTTTGCGAGACCTCAGGTGAGCATCGTGCCCCCCCCCCCCCCCCCCCGGGCTCCTTGTTTTACATTCTTATTCTTCTGGGAGGCTATTGAACGATGGAAAATACAGAAACTGGCATCAAGGATTTTAAGTGCTACATGTATTACTTGCATAATGGCAGTAGGGACTTTCTGAATATTCACATGAATAATGAATGTGTAATACGGTACTTTGTTATTGATGGATTGTATGCCATAAAAGATTGCTTAGCTCTTCCTGTGATGAAACATTTTTATTAGGATATCATTTAGTGTAGTTTCACCCAAGTTGAGATTTATTGTGTGAACATGTAATGTGTGACTCATAATCCTCACTTCCTCATATTCCTGGATTGTTATAGGCAATTGATTTAACTTCACATTTTGGCTTTACCAACTCTTATCGTTACAGGTATCTCAGTGAACATAGGTGATGATAAGGAAGTCACTGTAAGGGGAATCCTGTTAAGTGCTGTATTTGATTCGCCTGCAAGATGCCTTTTCCAGGAATTCACCCAATTTAATGGGATGATGGGATGCCCATTTTGCAAAGCACCTGGCAAAGTTGTAAGGACCGCAGGTGATGGCCATACACGTACTTATCCATTCAATGGAGAAAATAGATCTGGGCATCATGATGTTCGTACACATGTAGAAACAAAGGAGTTTGCATATGAAGCTCACAACATGAAGAAAGTGGTGAATGGTGTGAAGGGGCCTAGTTGGTTTTTGTATGTCCCAAAATTTGACATCATACGAAGTGTAGCAGCAGACTACATGCATGGTTTGATTCTAGGTGTTGTTAAGATAATAGTTTCTCTATGGTTTGATAAAAGTTACCATGATAAGACATTCAGTATATCAAAAAAGGTGAGGCAAGTTGACGAAAGACTTAAAAACATATCACCTCCTTGTTGCATTTCAAGAATGCCCAGAAGTATTGAAAATCATTAAGTTTTGGAAAGCCTCTGAATACCGATCATTTTTACTTTTTTATAGTCTACCGTGTCTATGGACAATATTGCCAGATGAATTTTTCAGCATTTTCTTTTGCTCAATGTGGCATCATTTATTTTATTGGCAGAATCCATATCTCATGAGAATTTAAGAAAAGCACAGAATTTACTATGTCATTTTTGCATGAGAATGGAAGCTTTGTATGGGCAAAGGTATCAAACTTGGAATGTTCATAGCCTTCTTCATTATGTAGATAAAGTTCGGGATCTCGGCCCACTGTGGGCTAATTCATGTTTCTTTTATGAGGATTTTAATGGTGACTTGACAAAATTGTTTCACGGAACGCGGGGGGCTGAAATGCAAATAATGTCTGCTGTATGTCTTCAACAGGTCATTCCCCGGTTTACAGAATCTTTTTCAGTTGGATCCTCAGTTTGCGAGTTTTATAAAAAAATTACACAAAGAGTTCCTATTGGTAAATTAACAGAACAAATTGAAGATGGTGTACATGTTGTTGGAAGTATTGTTCCTTCATGTGTTTACAATTTGTCCCGGCATATTTTTAGACGTCCTTTGAAAAGAGTTTATACTTTCATGCGATTGAACATGAGAGGAAATTTAATATACTCTCGTAAGTATAGGCCTGGGATCAAACAAAATAGTTATACTATAGTCTTTAGGAAAAATAACAATGTTTCTTATGGACAGATTGAATATTTTACAAAATATTTCCATGCATGTCCAAATGAGGCTGTCATTGCCAAAAAGCTCATTATGGTGCATTTGTCAAAGTACTCTCTCCTCATGATGTTGTTATATCTAATGACAAGTTCACAGGTGGAACAGCCCTAAATATTGTGCCAGTCAAAAAAAGTGAGGCTCAGGATTGTTTAATAGATGTATCAAGTATCAAAGAAATCTGTATGTGGATTGATATTGGCATGGATTTTGGGTTTATTGCACATTTCCCCAATAATATTGAAAAGGACTAATACAGTCAACTTGGCCCAAGTCGAACTTAGACGAATTTCAAGGTACAGTTTTGTACACAATTTCATGTTGATGAAGATGATACGGAAATGCTGGCTGAGAGTATCTGATTTTGCCAATAGGGGGAAACTGAGAAAGGCAGAGAGGGAATTTGAAATTTATGACATCTTTTTGGTAGAGCTAACAAGCAGAGATCAAAAGGTCAGTCCAGTAATACTATCAAGAATTTCAGTTGTGACCACTTCAAGGTTGGCGAACGATTTAACCCACGTTTGGTCATGGCTCTAAAATATGCAAATTTGAGTTCTAAATTTGACTTAGGAGAAAACTACCTATTACAAAAACACATTTTTGAAATACAAATATTTGTGGTTTCACTCCGCAAACCTAGTATTGAAACTAAAACTGTCAAAAATACTTGAGATAGGCAATAAGTTGACTTGTATGAAGTTGAGTTGTATGCAAAGTATGTATCTGTAACATTTGTTTGATGTAAAAGCATTTTCACAAAGTTTCTAAATGAACGGTTCTAAAATTTAAGTCCACAAAGTTATTTTATAGAGTAAAGTGGTTTATATTATAGGCTGACCGACCCCCAAAATCAAAATTGAACGTGATACAGTGGAGTATGTTACCTTATAACAAGGACCTTGGGACCATGCAAATCACCTTGTTACGTGTATACATATCAGGTTTGCCAATATATCAGGGTGAGAAAAAATAGGGAAATACAATGTACAAAGAGCTGGGAACAGCATCAGCAAAATCACCTTGTAATACAGTGCACTCTCGATATAAAGAAGTCCTCGGGACCCATTATACTTGTTCTTTATAATGAAATTTCTTTATATCAGGATTGCCAAAACAATAGAATACAAAGGAAATCTACATGTAAGGTATGGGACCAGAGAATTTAATTCTTTATAATGAAATTTTGTTATATCAGTGTTCATTATAACGGGAGTGCACTGTAATTGGATTTTGTTAAAGACATGTATTTCCTTTAAAATAAGGTTCCACTGTAAAACAGCGAATATAGCCTGAACGCAGTCTTTTGTTACATTTTCTATGCTGGCAATAGTGAAGTAGCTTGGTCATGACGTAAGGGTTATCATGGCATTGTATATTAAGAACATAACATATACAGTATCACGTTGAGATCCCTGAAGAATAGAGGATGCCCGCTAAATTTCAGATTATACATTTACCCGGTTAATTTGACGATAATTTGAAATACAGCAAAGGAATTTGTTTTTATGTACATGCAATTTCAATTACGAGTGTATACTTGCCTAAACAACAATTGTTAGACTTCATATATATCCTCTATGATTCAGTGACAACATGGAGAGAATAAATACAACTTTAGCAATATCAAACAATACAAAAAAATGCAGTTGGAGATTTTATGTTACTTTTTGTTCTTTGGGGGCTATTAAAGGAAGAAGGAGCCAGCAACTAACAGGCATAAGTTAAGAAAATAAATGACATTGTAGGTATTGTGAGAATTATGGTACATGGTGATAAAGACAGCCTAAATAAGGGGTACTGTGTGATACTCACCCTCAGCAAGGCCCTATAAATTATTTTACGTCTTTGCAGGTTTTATCCCAGGATAAAACTTGCAGAAACAGCTATTGGGGGAGAAGCTTATCAGTTCAAACAGGGTATACATTACCACCTTGCGACTAACACACGTCAGGTGGCATGCATCAGTCATGCACGGTCCCCTTCAGACCAGCTAGTGCATGTGCAATCTGATTGGTTGGCAAGAATTCAAATACACAACTATACCTTTTAGTTGCTGGTTCCTTCTCCCTTTGTCACATAAGAACCAGTGTCACATTTTTGATATCATAGGATTTTACTGTACTCCATTACATATCAGTACATCAACGCTTTCATAATCTTATGACAAAAGTTTGTTCTGAACAACATTCATTTGTTTTTATTTGTCACCACCAATGTTACACTTTGTAGCATGTTACTGTGGAATCACCCACCTTATTTCAGTTGGATTGATTGATGCATTACCTGCTTGATTTAAATTTATTTTATTACATCAGCAGTATAGCACACACTATACTACACTATAGACTCTCAACATTACAAACTTCTTTGGACCACGAAGATTACATGTACTTGATGTAAACACCTGTGTTGTGATGTGCTAAAAAATTAGAATACAGATTTGAAGAAAAAACTCTACTTTGGGGCGGGAAAAAATTGTTGTTATAATGATCAGACTTTGTTTATTCACTGTCTGTTACAAGAGTCAACTGTGTATTCAGTCACATCAGCAGGGTTGTCACCATGCCGGGCGGAGCTACCCATGCAGCTCTCAAAATCTCTGCCCGGTATTCATGGTAAATTTCAGCCATGCCGCCCGGCACAAATTCTTAGGTTTCTGTGTAATTGCGTGATTATGAGGGGCGATAGCTCTGCTCGCTTTGCAATCACTTTTTAACCGGTTCTAAAATCACTCTGGTGACAACCCTGCACGCACATCAGGTTTACAAATTGTTATTGAGGCCGACCGGTACACCAGATTAACATAGTAACTGTTACATTGAGGTAATATGCGGCAGTGCTTGTCTTGTTTTTCCATTGTTTATGAAAATGTTCCAATGAAGATCTCCCACCTGCTCTTTGTATTGATAAATAAAGCTCAATTTGAGAGCAAATTAGTTCACATATATCACCCTGATTTTTTTTTATACTGTGGTACATTCAAACATCTTCAAAGAGGTTCTGAGTTGAGATTTGCATGATACATGTATGTTGGACTTGGATGCATGTGGTATTGATGTATTGATGCACCTCAAACTTGTTTTAATTTAACCTATAGAATCTCATTAAAAAAAAGAAGAATTGTAGGTAAGAAGAGTATGGTACTGGGTCTAGTTACTGTAGATCAACTTATAATTTTACAGTATGTAAAGACAAGTGAATGTTATGAATAGAGATTTGCAAATACAGTAAAGCAACTAATAGTGAACATGTACGCAATATAATGCCATAATTTTACTGAACATCAAAATTAGTGCAATTACTAAAACAAAGTCATAAAGCATAGGATACAAATAGACACATTGTTAATAACCAGATTCTAAGTCAGAAAAAATACGGGGAAAATAGTCACTCCAGTATTGAAAAAATTAAAGTACTAGGTTATACTGTACATATTTGTGCTATATTGTTAAAAAAAATTAAGTCAAAAAATGGGGGAAAAACAGTCATATAAATTTTGAAAAAAGAAAAACTAAGTCATAAAGTATAGGGAAAAAATAGTCACATTAGATTGAAAAAAATCTAAGTCATAAAGAATAGGAAAAAAATAGTCACGTCAAGTAACAAAATTCAAAGTCAGAAAAAATAGGGAAAAAACAGTAATATAAGTTTTGCAAAAAAAACCTAAGTCATAAAAACTAGGAAAAAAATAGTCACATTAGATTAAAAAAAATCTAAGTCATAAAGAATAGGAAAAAAAATAGTCACATTGTCAAGTAACAACATTCAAAGTCAGAAAAAATAGTCACAGCAGTATTAAAAAAAATAAAGTACCCAGAATATAGGTAATAAATAGTCATGCTATTGTTGAAAAAAGTTTACAGTCATAAAAATAGGAAAAAAATATTTATTTATTAACTATTTTTCGATGAAAATAGAAAATAAATAGGGTGGATTTCATATAAACTAGTAAAAAAAATAGGGGAAAATAGTGTAAAAAAAATATATTTTTGGGGACTGAAAAATCACTAGGGTAGTTATGGACACCTAGCTGAGATACAATCACTTGCACCATGTTCAGTTCCCGTTCTCAGCCTGACTACAACATCCTTGTTGGATCTGAGAAGTGAACTAATTGACAGTCTCTCCATGACAAAGACATCATCTCCGATATTCCCAACCGCCCAAACATTTTCTACAGGGTAGTGTACATTGCAAAAGGAAAGCTCCTGGATACTCCACTCCCTAGTGCTAGAGTTGGAGGAGAAGGAAAGCGACACACCTCGGTCTGTCATATTCTGCCGTACACACAGGCAATGCAGATCTCTGTATACGTACTTCGCTGGAAAGCTGGATAGTGGGTACACGAGGAACTTTGCCATGTTCCGTTCTACAACGGAGGATTCTGTGAAAGAGCACGTTTTACAGTCATTTGGAGATCCTCGTGGAGAAATTCGCGTATTGTTTTGTACCATTGCATTCGGGATGGGGATTGACTGTAAAAATCTGACACAGATCTTCCATTTCGGCCCATCTAGTGATTTGGACGATTATGTCCAGGATAGCAGACGAGGAGGACGAGACGGCGAACGATGCATTGCCATACTTGTGAGATACAATGGAAGTGGCAGACATACAAGCTCAGTTAGGATGATTGACATCATCAAAAATGACACAAGGTGCAGGAGAGAACTTTTGATGGAAGCATTTGGTGTCAAGCCAATTTCACAGATAACATCTCACAAATGCTGTGATATATGTGCACAGAAGTGCTATTGTGCTGGTGAAGAATGTGCAAAACAAATTTCGGTCAGTTTGTGATCAGGAGTATGGACGGTAATGGTAGCAGACGACAGCAGTGCAGGAAATTGACAAATGCAGAAAAGGGCGCCCTACGGACCAATTTCTTGCCCTGAGACAAAAAGTAACACAACATACTTCCCCCTATGTATTGGGGCAGTGATCTTGCTGGTGTGGTGCTATTGCCAGTAATAGACTTATTGGTGAAAGACTGAGTACATCAGGAATCAGGAGATGCTCATCGCCAACTATCCATTGTTTGCTGAATCAGCTGATGTGTGGAACATCATCTCAGAGTCAGGGACTACGATACATTCACTAATAGTGAGCAAAGTAGTTCAGCCAATGCAAGATATAATCACTTGTACCACGTTCAGTTCCCACTCTCAGCCTGACTGCAACATCCTCGTTGGATCTGAGAAGTGAACTAATTGACAGTCACTCCATGACAAAGCCAGACATCATCAGCAATTTTCCCGACCGCCCAAACATTTTCTACAGGCTAGTGAACACATCGCAAAAGGAAAGCCCTGAGATACCCCTTTCTTAAGTTTTTTATTTAAAATAAAATTATTTCTATTTCATTTTTTTTTTCTTGCTTGTTTGCATTGGGATTAATAGGCCTACTAGAGATGGCACATGATAATTCTTAGTGAGGGTGATAAGTAACTGCAGGGGGATGTTTTACTCTGTAAAACCCCAGAATTTAAGGCTTGGCTGCTCCCTCTGCCCACCCCCCCCCCCTTCCTTGCAGCACCACACCCCTTTCATCAAGTTTTGCGAGATGATGTGATGTCACTGATTAATTACAAAATAAAAGAAGGATGATCTTTCCAAATAATGTAAGGTTACGAATACCAGTAACTAGAGACCACAGGGATAATTAAAATACATCACTTTCCTACAAATCTATGTGATATTCATTAACCCGTTGGCTATGGGAACCGGATGTACCCTGTGTTAACTCTATGGGATTTTCAGAATCTCGGAGGTAACAGGTTAACTGTATCACAACAGCTTAAGTCTGCATCTGATAATGTTGTGATCTAATCTCAACTGTAGAACATTAGACGGTAATTGTATAATTTAAAATTTTCTTCAGTACTGATTATTTTTTTTTCTTTCTTTTATGTTTATAGTATCTCCATCAACAATCTGAACAATCTCAAGAAGGCGTACAAGCAGAATGGCCTTGCACCGTTGAACAGTCAAGCAGGTGGATGCTCCTACACCAAACACGCGTTGAGTGCGGCTGACGTCACTCGTGCCGTGACGTTCATTCAAAATTATGCTGAGGAGTACGCCGTCTTCCTGCCAGGCAGAGTGCCAGGATTCAAGCGGGCAGATCTTCGGCTTCTACCATCGTCTTCTTCGAAAGCGTCAGTTTGGAGGAGATACAAGGCAGCTTTGGAGGGAGAAGGTATTATTTATGGTCCAACCATTTTATCAAAATCTTCAATATTTTGCTGAGAAATTTATTGCTTTTAAACAACATGGAGAAACCGGTTCTGTACGGTTAATTTCACGTAAGTTTTCTTTACAAATGACACATTAATTTTTTGTTGGGTTCCTAGAATTGAATTCAGTGATGAACTACATGTACATGTATGGAGTTTTTATGATTATTATTTTTTTATTAATTATAAACTCAAAAAGACTTCATTTATAGATCATTAGTAGATAGATTATTTGAAGAATCAGGAACACTAGACTACATATACAGAGACTTTATTTGCAGTTTCAATCAGAGTACCTTCAACGATGAACACTTGTATCTCAGTCTGAGTTGTATGACAATTACTGATTCTTTATTTGTTTGTATTAATTGTACATTCTTTTTTTTTTAGTTTGTTAAGTTTGAACTTGATTCAATGCAGGAAAGGCTTACCTTTAGAATGCAATGCACTTTTTTTCGTGGGGAGGGGGGTGGGGCGGGGTTGCCGTTGGTCAACGTTAAGCTCAACGCAACACATAAAGGAGTACATTCTATCTGGAACCACTATCATGTCAGACTGCTGAAAGCCTACACTAAACTTGCAAACACGTAGATATATTCATCAAACTGTAAGTCATTCAGTGGAATATAAAAATTAAGACGGGTACACCACCAACAAACTTGAAAGACACTGGCGACAATTGAAGGCAAGTTTGCCAACTCAAGGGAGGAAACATGAACATTATGCCTCCTACTTCGTGGAATTTTTGTACAGATACAAGTACAGAGAGGACAATCTGTTCAGTGCATTTTTGCAAGATGTGTCGAGCATCTATACATATGTACATCCAAAATTCAACAAGCTATCCAGAAAGTCTTGCTGCTATCCGAGCTGATGTCCTCAAAGACAAACCCAAAAAGCATGAAAAGTATCACAAAATTCCACTTGTCACCACATTTCATCCTTGCCTCCCTCCACTCCATCAGATCACTAACAACATCTTCTTCAGACGTTCACCTAACATTCGTGACTTAGTTGTGCGTGCTAAAGTCCCTCCACTAACCAACACTATCGTCCCTCCCATCCAACATGGCACGTTTAAGTGAGTCCAAATGTGTAGTTTGCAAAGATCATGTAACTGCAGGAGATTCTTTTACCAGCCACATTACCACATAAGAGGTGCTGTGGCGATATTGGTAAGCAGGGTTCTTGTTAATAGCCGGTAACCGGTTATTTTTTCCGGCTGTAACGCCGATCGTTAACCGGCTGTGGCCTCAATAAAAAAAAAAAAAAACAGTCTCGATTCGAGTCGACAAGTTGCTGTCTGAAATATTTCTGTTTTCAAAAGCTTCTCAGAAAGACACGCTTATGAAAGCGGTCGTAAGAAAAAAGAGAAGAAATGGCTCTAAATACCGGCAACGAGCGAGAGATTGAGGGCTAGCTACAGCCCATAGAGGTGGATAAAACTCTCAATGCTACAGCCATAGAGTTACGGTACGTATTTAACTCGAGTATGGCTATCTCAGCAAAACCTTTCAAGAAGGAACAGTCAATTTCACAAGGATTTCACCAGCACTGAAAGCAACCAAATTTGCCCTTGATGAGGTAGTGAGGTCTGAACGTGTAGGAGACCAGCTCAAGCAAGATCTTGCTCAGGACGGCAGATTGTCTGCGTGTGAAATAAACGCAACCCCTTCCGGACTTGATGCAGTGTCGGACATGCTAAAGAAGTATGTGCTGGCATTGAAGAAGAACATTGATGACAGATTTGAAGACTCCTTGCCAATCATTTCCAGTTTTGGAATTTTCAATCCTGAGGAGATTGTTGAGGATGACATAGGATCACATGGCATTGAAGAAATAGGTATTTTGAGCGACCATTTCTTTTCTAACACCAGCTGATGATGCAAAGTTGCTTGCTGAATGGACGCAACTTCAAATTTGAGTTGCTGGAATGGAAGTCATCGCCTCAAATGAGCCGTGCTAAGTCTCCAAAGAATGGGTTCTTCATCGCATCATCTCAAACAAATCCACCTAATAGCAGAGTATATCCCAAACTGTTCTACATTGCGATGTGTGTTTATGCTATGCTAATCTCGCAATGCTGGCCTGAAAGAGGGTTAGTACAATGTGGCGTGTGAGACCAGGCTCAGGAGCAAAATGCAGAATGACCTTCTGGAATCATTAATGCACATCAGCATCAATGGTCCCCCAACATGCTCATCTGATGCCAAGGAGCTTCTCCATAGGCAGTTAAGAAGTGGAAGACAAACAGAAGGAAACTTCCAAGAGACAAGAGTCTTCAAGTGTGCATGCCTCTCCTCTTTTTCAGGTAATTAAAAGGAAAAAAAATTGAAAAAATTATATCTTCTTCTATGAATTATCTGGTATAAGACATTCTTTTAAAAAAGCACAAAATTTAAGTGCTATTAAGTAAGCTACAATCTCAAAATAATTACTTTCACTATGAATATCATTGCACTTTTTACACTTTCAAATCATAATTAAAGAAGGGAAGTAACTTCAATCAAAAATCACCACATACTTACAATTATTAATTAGGAAACATGATTAAGCTGAATAAAGGTTTACAATTTTATAAATTAATGTTATATGAAACTGCGTACAATAAATATCATTTGCTGATTTTGCATTATATTTCACAGGTACAGACTGATGGACTGGATTTGAAGCTAACCAACAAATGCAGAGCTGCAGTCGAAATTGATGACAAAGTGGAAGTCACCAGTCAAAGTGAAGAAAGCCTAGTTGGCAAGATGAAGCAGATCAAGAAGCTGAACACAGGACGGCGATTAAGTCCACTCTTGGTGTTTTAGGTCGGATCTTGATAGTGGATCTTAGCCACTCAGAATCCTCGGATTCAGAGAATTGAACCTTTGTAAGAGCCTAGACGGTAATAAGGTCTAAATATGTGCAGTTTATTCTTTTTTTTTTCAAACTAAAAAGTTAAAATAATATATATTTATATTGATTTTTTGCAAAAATTGATTACATTTATTTTGGCAGATTTTTTTTTTAATACCAAAAATAGTTAAAGATTTTGTTGAATACTAAAGGATGCTTAAGGTAAAATTCCTGAGCTTGATTCATAAACAAGACAAGTCTTTAGATTCACTAGATCTAAATAATAGGAAAAAAAAATGGAATAAAATTAATACTATAACCTCGCATCACACAGTCTCATTGCAATTATCTATAATCTAGTTATATATCTATCTCCTTTTTTCTATTTTATTTACTCAATTTTTAAAACAGTAACTTTTCGGTGTAGTCATTGAAAAATATACCAAGTCCAATTGAACTCTATGAACAAATATTTCAAATTTGTACTATTGTTATCATAGGCAGAAAAAAAAATTATTGGCTATGCTAGAAAGACTAGGCCTTAATCATTACTCAATCTGTGGCCGAAGATAGTATCACTGATAAAATGACAGGCTTGTTTTTTATCTCTAGCAGATTTTAATGACTTGGAATAGAAATATATCAAGAGAATCAAATAATCCTATAGCCTTTTTGTAACTCTGCAATGTAATTTTGATACATCATCATGAGAGGTCATTGGTTTCGTTCACCTTGTGCAAATAATCAAAAATAGCTGCAGATATTAGCATAACTTATCGCCACATAATTTCTGACATTAATCTGAGCATA
>JZLH01S0537082.1:2481-16811 GCA_001188425.1 Eucidaris tribuloides
CGAGACTGGTCTCGAGACCAAGACCAGTCTCGAGACCTCCAACACTGGTAAGGATGTTGCTAGAACTTTCTGGGGGGGGGGTGTACCCGACACAATCTTTTGTGAAGTGAGAAGAAAAAAAAGTATCACCCATCTGAGCTAAGACCTGACAAGTAAACAAAAAAAGTAGTCTATTACTTTACATGTAAAAAGCATGTGTTGTTTGTGACAATGTTGACAGTTCATAAATTGTTGCACACTCGCAAAATCTTAGAGCTGGTTTACTCGAAGTGGGCTAACTTGTCCGCTGACTAACTCTGTAATGGTAGTCGCCTATTTAATGAAACACCACTTCAAACAATATTCTTTGCATATTTGGTGCCTTAACCCTAATCAGCCCAGGCTTTTTTGAAATTGCATAGGCCCCGGGGGGGGGGGGGGGGCTAATTTGGCCCCCCCTTCAGATCTCGGCCGCGGATCGCGCAATCGCCGCGAAAATTTGCACGTGCATAGAGTCGGACATAATCTCCAAGACTGTATAGTTAGATATTTGAAAAATAATTATCTTCTATTTTTAAGTAATTAATTATGCATATTTATGTATACAATCATATTTTGGCCTATAACTCCCTTAAAACAGCTCACAGAATGCTAAGTTTTGGTGATAATATTCATTTTGACATTTCTAATAATTATCTGTCAAAAAAAATGCTGAATCAGAATTAATTTCGTATGTATTTCATTGTTTCATGAATTTCTTATGTATTTGTTTTTTTGACTTTTCGAAATTTCTCGGGGACACTTTTGTGATCATAAGCAGCATAAAATCAGTTAATTTCAATCAGTAAATGTAAAAATAATCATACATTTATGAATTTGGGCTGAAAACACAATATGCATTGAAATAACACACGATTTCATGTTTTTGAGCGATTTTTGGTGTGACATGCAAGTACGAAAAGTTGCGTAACTCCGGAACCGCGTACCCGGACGTCGCGAATTTGGTCTCAAAAGATGTGCAACACTTGAAAGAAAAAAGTCAGCGAGCGACGCGGTCAAAAAATTTCGCACGGCGGAATGGTCGCGAACTTTGTCGAGGGGGGGGGCGTACTTTAGCCGCCGACCCCCCCCCCCCCCCCCCGGGCCCCCAGATAGGGTTAACCCTAATTAGACTGGGGTATTTTGAAGGCTAGAAAGACTGGGGTGGGCCTAAAGGCGCCCCCCCTCCCTTCAGATCTCGGCCGTTGATCACGCGATCGCGATGAAAATCGACACACACGTCACCCATGACATAATCTACAGAATTGTATATTTGATTGTTCAAAAATTAGTCAAATTTATTTTTAATTAATTAATTATGCTAATTTATGCATGAAATTAAAATTTGGCTGTAAATCATTAAGTAAAGCCCTTGAAGTGCTCATTTTTTGTTTTAAGACTCATTGCGAGATTCTGATAGAGGCACATTAAAAAAAATCGATATGAAAATGTTTTCTTATGTATTTTATTGTTTTTGGAATTTCTTATGTATTTCTTTGTTTTTCGACTTTTTGTTTTTTATTGTTTTTTCAATGGAAATTGTCGGCGACATTATTTCGGTCATAAATAGCAGCAAGTCAAATGATTGTTATCAATGAAAGCAAAATTAATCACTCATTTATGAATTTTAGCTGAAAACACAATTTGCATTGACTTTGTACATGAAATCACGTTTGTGAGCAATTTTGGGTCTGACACACGGGTGCAAAATTATGCATAACTCGCAAACCGGGTACCCGGGCGTCGCAAATTTGGGCTTAAAAGATGCGCAAGATTTCAAAAAAAAAAGTCATGAAATATCGCGGCCATAGCTTCTTGTGTTAAAAATTTGTCGCAAAAAATGTTGAAGGGGGGGCCTTTTAGGCCCCCCCCCCCCAGTCCAATTAGGGTTAATGTGTAACAAATAGACAAACTATGTAATTTTTGTCATAAAATGGATTAGAATTTTCATTTTGACAACATATTTTGTTATTTTTTTCACTTCATGACAAATTTTAATAATAAAACAAGAACTGAATGTGTCAACCCACAGCATTCCATTAAACAGGCGACTAACATTCCAGAGATGGTCAGTTGATAAAGTTAGTCTACTTTCGAGAATACCAGCCTACATTTTTTTAACAAAATGGGAATAAAGTTAAAATGATTTTTACTCCCCCTACAGGTGACCTCCCTGAATCACAAGTACTTCAGGACCCACCTAGAGGACACCCTGTCCCTGGGACGACCTCTCTACATTGAAGACGTGGGTGAGGAGCTGGATCCAGCCCTCGACAATGTCCTGGAGAAGAATTTTATCAAATCGGGCAGCACCTACAAGGTAAAACCAATACCAGTGAGATGTATACCAAAAATAGCTCGTCTGTTGACTAGCAGAAGGGCCCAGGCATATGTTGTTGACATAAGAGCCTTAGCAGTAAACTTCCTCTAATTTGAGAAATATTGCCTCATTTGATATTTGCACTTTATGGACTGACAGAAAAATCTGAGAATGTCACAATACTTTGATTACATGTGAAAAGAGCTAATGGTTTTCAAGTTGGAGGCAAGTAAAGGTTAAGGCCCTTCTGACGGGAACATTTGCTAGGGCCCTTCTGCCGGGAACATTTGCTAGGGCCCTTCTGCCGGGAACATTTGCTAGGGTCCTTCTGGCGGATAAGCGATGAGCGGTTGTTTCAGAGGTACTATTTCCCCTGAATCTGCAGGTGGCTCCTTGAAATACTACAGATGATCCTGTTGTATCATTTTCAGGACAATTGATGGAAACTAAGTCACTATCTTCTGAAGATGTTAACACATTTGTCAACATGTAAACAAAATAAAGTGTACATAATTTGAGTCACATATTATTTGAAAATGACTCACCAGGGTGCCTCTCATTGGGTGATTTCAAGTTCGGTGTTGGTGTTGGCGTTAGTGTCGAGGAAACAAAACCGAGCTCCAACACCCAGCTCGGTTTAAGCAGACGATACCGATTGCACTATCGATCATATAACACCGAGCGACGTCACGCGCGATTCATGGCGTTGGCAGAAAGTCACGCCGATGGCCGAAATTTTTGGACTAATCTTACAAAAATGACACCAAATCAATACTGCCAGCCAAAAAACCTTGTATGAATCTGAAAGGCAAGTTACTTTTCTCTATTCATATATGGAAGTTTAATATGAATTTGGCGAATTATGTAAGTTTTTAAGGGGAAAAGGCTCTTTCAGCGGTTTGCGTCGCACAGCAAAGCTTTCTCCATAGCCAACACACACGAGCTTGTTGGCTCTGCCACTCACAAGGCCAACACTATCACCAACACCGAACTTGAAATCACGAATTGCCTAAACCCTAGGGTTTAGTGTTGATGAATGGAAAAATTACACGTAAATCACAAACACCAACCACGGTACTCGGTTCAGCAGACGATATTCAACACCAGCTTCAACACCAACTTCCAGAAGTACGTCATAATTTTCGAGGTCAACCCAGACACCAGGCCTGACTTCAAGTACAGTGTTATAGCTGGTGTTAGTGTTGTTACAACACTAACACCAGATTTCAACACCAAACTTGAAATCACACATTAAGTACACATAAAAACATGCTATTTTTCTTTTTTATTCCACTTTATCCACCTGTTTGTTGTTCACAGAATTACAGAATAACAAAAAATGATCAAAGAAAAACTGTTTGGAATTGCATTGTTAATATAAGTTCACACTTTGAAAAGTAATTTAATTTTATTCGGCCTGGAAAAGGGATTCTTGAATTTCTTATGGGCTTGACAATTCCTCGAAATATGCTTGATTAGTTTGTATAGTCCTTGAATACATACCATATCATATATTTTAATAGATTTGTGGACTTCTAGTGAATGTACAAAAATTAGTTTGAAAAGTAAACTTCACAAGTAAAACAAGTGCTTGCCCTACCTCAGGAGTGTCTCATTATAGTTGCTGAGTAGAGTGTTTGAGAAATTAAAAAGTCGGTCCTTTAAAAGTCCTTGAATTTTAACTGTCACAGCTTGTACGAATGCTGGAATTGTTAACCTCATTTGCTAGCTTGTTTGATTCTTGTTCTTCTTCTTCTTTGTTTTTATTCAACCTCATTTGCTAGCCTGTTTGATTCTTGTTCTTCTTCATCTTTGTTTTTATTCAATTCAGGTCAAAGTGGGAGACAAGGAATGTGATGTTATGAGTGGCTTTACCCTCTACATGACAACCAAGCTGGCCAATCCAACATACACACCAGAGGTAAGAACACCTGACTTCTGACATCAAGTATATACACTTCCTTCAAAAGTTGATGACCAGTTTTAAAAAATTGTGTTTTATAACACGGCTTCTAAATTTTTGTACATGTATATGTACCATTTTCAGATCTTATGCAGATTTTGGTACTTAAAGGCATATTATGATGCAAATGTCAAACATTATTACTGAGATTATCTTGAATAAAATATCGATATTTAAGAAATACAGAGTAGTATAAAATTTTCTTCATCATTAACTGTAGTTTCACAGATTTTCTTTTTAATTGATAGGACTTCATACGAGGGGAGGAAGTACATAATTTTATGAAATTCAATTCAATTCAATTAAGGTTTTATTAAAAATCAGACTTTGTACATGATTTGTATCTTATTCCTTACTCATTTAACCTGTACCCCTTTGGACTGGAAAATAAACTATATAAATCTAATCAGATATAATTGTTATTTATACTTAAGAAAAGTTATGTCGAGTTATTAAATTCTATTTATTGTCCTTCATGAATTGAAAATTAACTATTACTTTTGATTTTCTAGGTTTCTGCTAAAGCATCTATCATTGATTTCACTGTCACCATGAAGGGACTTGAAGATCAGCTGCTTGGTCGAGTCATCCTGACAGAGAAACAAGTAAGATGAAATTTCTTTCTTTTTTTATTGGGGGGGGGGGTAAGGAGGGGTATTTCTTGTTTATTCATGATATCGATCAGCCGTGGGTACTGCACAATCATTCTCAATTTTTTTCCAGGATGTGGGTACTTTTTGTATGTCTACATCTACGTTTAGAACAACATGTGTGAGAAAACAGTGGCATAGTGAAATGTTTGGGAAGGCCCAAGAGGACGTGGAAAAATTGCTGGATGAGGAAAATGTGAGAAGATGACATTCTGGATGGAGGTTTAAGACGCACATGGTGGTGACTTCATATGCTTATTTGGGACAGGCTAGAAGAAGATGAAGATTTGATATTTCCTGTTGTGGAGAAGCGTTTTGTTGAATGAATAAAATTATCCTGGAAATAATATCACCTCTTTTATCAAGAAATTTGTTATAATAAAAAGTTTGAAATGTGTTCCAAAATATTTGTTATGCTTACCATAAATGTAGTCTGGATATTATCAATTGCGTTTGGTTGCAGACACATCAGCACTCCATTTTACGTGTAAACACAAAAGTTTGTCTGCGCAGCTTGTGTTATAGTGGACCAAAAATGTGGAATAAGTTGCCTGAAAAGCTGCATTCATCAACTTGAATATTTCAGGAAGGAACTTAAAAATTTCTATTCTTGTCATTTTGTTGTAAAGCGCATTAATCATGCAGTTCTAATCATTAGAAATATGCTACACTATACATAAGAGCCAATGGTGATGATTTGTTTTGTATTTTATTGTATTGGTCTTAATAAGTGGATAAGGATTTATGAGCTGCTCATTTCCAATGTCAATGACTATTCAATTTTTTGTTTTGATTTTTCTTTGATTGCTGTAGGAACTTGAAGCCGAGAGAACAGCTCTGATGGAGGACGTCACGGCCAACAAACGGAAGATGAAGGAACTGGAGGATAACCTTCTGTTCAGGCTCACAAGTACCCAGGTAATGAAAGAGTAATTTTCATTGCACGTGATTGCCATGTGAAGACCACACATGAAGCCAAATTGGTAAAATTTGGTACACATTCAAAAAGCTTATACTTAACACACTCTGTGAGCCATGCACAAAGGAGAAGTAGTAGTAGTCCAGGGGCCTGTTTCATAAAGCTGTTTGTAAGTTATGCATGACTTTACGAACAACTGGTGATCAGTTCGTGTGCTAAATGATTAAGAATGTGATTAGTGTAGCACCCAAGAACATGTTCCAGTCATTTGTAAATTCTTTCGTAACTTTACGAACGACTTGGTGAAACACCCCCCTGATTTTCAAATCCAGTTTTGGCCCCGTTGCAGGAGTGGCCAGATTCACCTCACTTTCACAATGATTGCCCTTACTCCCTACTCTCCTCCTCCACCACCTGCTTCTTCAAGGTCTTCTTTGGTTGCCCCCTTCCCCTCTTCCCACTTTGCCCAATCGGCAAATCCGCCTCCTTCAGCCCAACCCACCTACTCTCTTCCACCACTTGCTTCTTCCATATCTTTTTGGGTCACCTCCTTCCCTTTGGACCATCCACATGAAACTCAAATGCCCTTCTCAAAACATGATCAGCATCCCTCTTCGACACATGTCCATATACCAACGTACTCCATTCGCCTTCGCCAAATGATCCACCTCTTCTTCACCACTTCTCCTAAACCCAACACTTGCATCAAATCCTTAACATATGAGAAAAATTGCACAGTGAAATTGAAAAAGATTGCATGGAAGGAATAACATAACTAGAATAATATCCCTCATTGTAAGTTTCTTGAAATCTGGTTGGTCAAAAGTATGTCACATGATGAAAAATAAACACACTATTCTGTGAGTCTGGGAGAAAATCGTTCTGAAAGTACTATAGTAGTCGGAGAGTACAATAGTAAATTACTATTGCACTCTCGACAGTGGGATTGCGATTTGAGCTTAGTTCAAAAGCCGAATGAATCGTGTGTACAAACACAATGTACCGTAAGCTATTTTTTTCCGTGCGTGTGAAAGACATTATAGCGTGCTATGCCCGTATGGAAGTTTGGCAAAGTTTAAGATTAACACTGGGTGAAGTTTGTCAAATTTGAGTAGGATTATAGTTAAAATACGAATGATTATTAAAATTTAATTAGTGTTTTATAGGCTTATGAAATTGGTACTCGACTAACTAGAGTATACGTTAATGGAATTGTATTCCTATCCGTACCTCAAGTAAAAATATCGCGCACCTGTATGCCATGCGACGCACACTTACTTGTAGGGGTTACCGTAAGTTCATTTCATTTCCCTTGTGTAATATGCCTGTTTATTCAATGACAGATATAAAACAAATATATCCTATCCTGAGAGTCTCTGTTTGAAACTATGACGCCCTCGATTACGTTGACTGTTAACTATTTTCCCTCGGGGCTGCGCCCCTCGGGAAAATAGCACAGTCCACGTAACCTCGGGCTTGTCATAGTTTCAACCAGGGACTCTCGTATCATTATATATTTGTATACTATTACAGGTAAATAGCATAATTGAAGGTAGTCCCCAACTTGGGGTAAAACTAATCTAGAATCAAGTAAACTATACAATGATGCTGCTGTGAACATTTTGTCAAATGTTGACTGATTTTAACCCATTGGAGACCAAGTACAAGTTAACTCGTGTTAGGGTCTATGGAAAATGCGTGTTATAGTGAAATCAAATCGTCTCCAACAGGTTAAAAGAACTATCAGTATTTGTTGTGACAGGCAAATTTGTTGTGTAGCTTTCTATGGAATCAATTTCAATTGGGGCATGAGAGTAATTCAATATCGGTATGTTTATGCGTGATTCTCCATAAGTAAGCAAATTCAAGACATATCTTTCCACCCAGGAGATACACTCCAGCTGGTGTATACATTGGTATATGTTTCAACCTATTTACTTCTTGAGGTATTTTTATCCTCTCCTAATCATGTTGATGCCCTGTAAATATAAAGGCTAACATTGTGGAACTTCATTAAAAAAAAAAACTATCGAACTTTGATATCTGAGCTACATGTACATTATAGTGCTTAAATGGACAAATAAACATCCTAGCATGTAAAAGTTTGGCATGTTATGGTGTAACTAGCATGGTATGCATGGATAAACAAATTAGTGCTCCTCCCGAGTATAAATTAGTCAGACTTGTAACACACCAGTCTTGGGAGGATAAAGACAAGGTCAGGAGAAGGTCATACTGGATACTGTAGATTTTTCATCTTTTAAAGCACTTAATGATCACTTTGAAGTAGAATTTTTTTCAGGGCTTCATGTTCAGACCAAATCAAAGACACCTAGAACATGGAGGATTATGTTGCTCAGATATTTTAAACTGTGGATTTAAGATGTTACATAATTCCATAGATATTTCCCTTCTCTTGCAGGGATCACTGGTGGAAGATGAGTCCCTGATCTCTGTGCTGGCTAACACCAAAGTGACGGCTGAGGAGGTGACAGAGAAACTGGTGGTGGCTGCTGATACTGAGATCAAGATCAATGTGGCCAGAGAAGAATTCAGACCAGGTGAAGAAATGAGAAATATACTAACTTGCACATCTCGTAAACTTAATGATATTAAAAACTGTGAAAATAATACAACTTGTTTTAACCTCTTACTGATATTATCATCAAACTTAGTATGTTTTCATTTCACTTGCGAATCTTGGCAGTATCCTGTACTTCTTGATAACTTCCCCTAGGAAAGTGAAAAGGTTGCTGCGGATCCGCTGCGGATCCGCTGCAACCTTTTAGTCCGCGGCATGAAGGTTGCAGAAGGTTGCCGTATGCCGTAACCTTGCCGCGGACCAGGTTACCGCAGGAGCAGGTTGCGGCGGATCCGCCACAGACAGAAGCTTAAATAAATCTTTTGGAAAAGGTTAGGCTGCCACAGAAATAAGCTAATCTCCAGCAGCCATGACTAACAACTTATTTGCATATCAGGTTGCGGCAAGGTTGCCACAGAAGAAGATAACACTGGGAAGCAAATCAGCCAATCAGACAAAAGAACCCCACTGTGAAATGGCAGTTAGCAAAAGTTCTAGCTCCAGAGGCATGTGGGTAGCTGGCAATATATTAGTTGATTTGGATTCTTTCTGCATATTTTGAGGTATGTTTTGGAAATTTGACATTTTAAATTGTGTAGTGAATCATGTGGGCTGAGAAAAACCTTAGAATTTGTATTGTGAGAAGAAACAAGCTTCTTGAATTATTGCTTTTGAAGAATTTGTGCTGGCTCAGTCCCACATATAGGTTCTTATGTAAGTATACCTGTTATCTGAATTTTTGTCAATGTTATTGTGTTGTTGGTATTATTGTCATGGGTGCACACATCTGGTGCATACACAAAACAAATTATAGGTAAAGGTACAAAATAGTATCAGCAAACTCATCTACATAGACAGGCTCTTTGTGAACAACCTGTGGTAGCCATGCTTTAATTTACTCTGTAATATAGATCTACTCCCTATTACATTGTGATTCTACAGACTGGGCTGTGAAAGCCATGTGGCAACCTTGCAACAGATCAAGCTAATTTGCATATCTATAGCAATAATCTGAACCTTTGATTGTGGGATGAGGGTGGTTTGAGTGAATTACTGTGCATGTATCAGCTGTTGCCGTAACCTTGTGGTAACCTTGCCGCAACCTCGCGGTAACCTCGTGGTAACCTTACCGTAACTTTGCGGTAACCTTGCCGCAACCTTGCGGTAACCTTGCCGTAACCTTGCGGTAACCTTGCCGTAACCTCCCTGTAGCTAGTCTCCTGATTTGCATATCGATTAAAAAGGTTGCGGCGGATCCGCCGCAACCTCCATCTGGTCACTCTGGTCACATGAATATTCATAGAAAAGGTTACCGCAGATCCGCTGCAACCTCCTGTACATTTACCAGTTCCATGAAGGAAGGTTGCGGCGGATCCGCCGCAACCTTTAAAAAAGGTTGCGGCAAGACTAATTTGCATGTGAAAAAGCAACCTGGTTACCGCAAGGTTGCCATAAGGTTGCCACAGCAGTCCGCCGCAAGCCCATATTTTTCCTATGGGTATGTAATCGTGGTATATAAAATTATCTATAGCAGGGCAGAAAAACACTGATCTATAGATTTACTTTACAGAATGAAATTGATACTCTTATTAATATCAATACCAAACTTGTTACATTCCTGTTGCAAATCATGGCAGTGTCCTGTACTTCTTGATCACTGAGATGAGGTTATCTGTAGTTTTACTTTATGGAATGAAAGGAATACTTAGATTGATATTAACATCACACTTGTTATGTTTCCATTCCAGTTGCAAATCAAAGCAATATCTTGTACTTCTTGATGCCCTTATTGATATTATTACCAAACTTATGTTTACATTTCAGTTGCAAATTGTGGCAATATCTTGTACTTCTTGATGCTCTTATTCATATCTTTATCAAACTTGTTATGCTTCCATTGCAGTTGCAAATTGTAGCAGTATCCTGTACGTCTTGATGCTCTTATTGATATTATTATCAAACTTGTTACATTTCAGTTGCGAATCGTGCAGTATCCTGTACTTCTTGATGCTCTTATTGATATTATTATCAAACTTGTTACACTTCAGTTGCGAATCATGGCAGTATTCTGTACTTATTGATATTATTATCAAACTTGTTACATTTCAGTTGCGAATTGTGGCAGTATACTTCTTGATGCTCTTATTGATATTATTATCAAACTTGTTATGTTTTCATTTCAGTTGCAAATCGTGGCAGTATCCTGTACTTCTTGATCACT
Organism: Eucidaris tribuloides; assembly: GCA_001188425.1. Lineage (NCBI taxonomy): Eukaryota > Metazoa > Echinodermata > Echinoidea > Cidaroida > Cidaridae > Eucidaris > Eucidaris tribuloides. The sequence continues at coordinate 13,154 of JZLH01S0537082.1, forward strand.
GAGATGAGCATGGTTAACATCATGTACCAGACATCACTCAGACAATTCCTGGGAGTCTTTGATATGTCCATGGCCAAGTAAGATATTAATTGAAATTAATCCTAAAAATCATTATTTAGGGGACAAAATCTAATCATAATACATGTGTGTGTTTTATGTACAGTGTGGTTTGGCATGAAATGCAGATATTTAGGTTAGGGTATGTTAAAGGTAAATGGCATGATTGGGGGTAGTCCTTAACTTGGGCTGAAACTGCTCTAGAATCAAGTAAACTATGCAAGGATTCTCCTGTGAAAATCTTGTAGTCAAACGTTGACTCATTCTAAAATAAACAATTACATGTAGCACGGAAACCTGCTGTGTGGCTCTCTATGGGGCTTATTTTTATCGTCCCTGGATAAAATTAAGATACTCCTATGTTTATGCTTGATTCTCCTTAAGTAAACAAATTATAGACAAATCCTCCCAGGTGGGATATCCACTCTTGCTAGTGTATAGTTGGTATATATTTCAACTCATTTGGTTCTTGAGGCATTTTCAAGTGTTCACTTACCTTTAAAGGAAAACGTAAGGGTACGGCGTTTATTGTCATGTATCAGTTTATAAATGCTCACACGACATCACGCATTACCCCTTGATCACTGGACCCATGTCAAGCCTGCAGATTAATGTGCACCACCTCCACTGCCTGGGGAGTATTCTTTAGTTTGAATCGTTTTTATTCTGGAATAGGGGAGATGTCTGATCACTGTTTGAAAAGTAGTGCCAAACAAATTTACACGTAGAAATTATTTTCAACATAGATGAAAGTTATAAATCTCTACATGTTTTAGATAATACATATGATAATGCATTATGTATACTCCTATCCCCCTCAAAAAGTACAAATAAACAACCGATCAAATGTATATTGTTTATCTTGTTGTTGTTTTTATTGTAGTATTGTTTAGGGTGTAGAGTTTGTACCATTTAAGTTTGATCATAGCTAGAAATCAGGTACACTTGCATTTAAAGTACAAAATCTAAATTTAGCAGGTCTGCACAAGGATCTATAATATGATGTAGATTATGTGCCCATCATATTCTACTTGTAAATATATAATATTACATCTTTCTTCATGACTGAAAGATATAACTATACTGTTGCAATTTATCTCTTATTTTTATCTTAAGTATGAAGTATTTGCGTGAAACCATATGAAGCTGAGTCGATGGCCCGTATTCTGAAGTCAAGTTTAAATTTAAACCCGAGTCTAAGTGTAGTTTAAATATCCGATGTCGAGTCTAACTATCCGAATTCCTAACATTGTGTTTCTGAACTCTGGTTTAAGTTAGACTCTAGTCTAAGTCGGGTTTAAATTGCATGTATATTTTAGACTAGGTGTACACCTAGTTTAAGTCTGGTTTAACACACTTTCAAAATGGCAATTGTGCCTACATGGCGACTTTTAAGACATTTAAATGCAACTGTTATTGCACACGGGCCGTCTCAGAAAAATGCCACACTGCGCGTCGCATTTTGGCATGCATGATACGTAGCTTGCCGTATCAACCCGGGATGAAATACGTTTGTCGGCCTAGATACTACAATGTTACTGAGCTGCACCGGTGCGAAAACCTGTGCGAAAGCCCATGCGAAAGTGCAATTACCACCACTACTATAGACAAAATTACTCAAATTTATTCAAATCATATTGATAATGAAGGTTCAAAGTACAATCTCAACCAACAAACCAGGACTTAAAATAAAATCTTTGCGTGTTAAATTGGGTACAAATCTCAACACTTTCCCATTATTGCTTATTGCACACGTCGTTCACTAGCAGTTATAACACACTGACACTTGCACCCGCACCGCGAGGCTAGCGCTATAATGGCACAAATATTGTAATTATATGAAAGGACGTTCAACTCACCCTGTGATCGGAAAGATATATTGAGGAGTCTTGCTTCTTCTCCTAGTCTTCCTTAATTAATAAGTCAGGTGTCTGGATTTTATAGTTTATACAGAATTTCTAACCTTTCTTGCTACAGTTTTCTTGAGCGCCTGCTCAGGCTGATTTGCACACGACGGATATTTGTGCACGTATTGAATGCGCGCTGCCTGTTTGGAAAAATATTCTTAATTCAAGACAATCATCTGTCGTAAAGGTTGTGAGGACTTACCTAATTTTGATTTACAAAAGCAAATTACATTCTGCTATGTTGTTATTCATTTAATATTGTTAGGACAATTCAGTTATATAAAATAGTGAGAGTCAGACAATATTTTCATAATTTTACTACAAAACAATTGAAGAAACAACTAATATGCATCTAGCTGCTATCGATCACAATCGATAGCAACAATTAAACCTCGGTCTAACTAAACCCGACTTTCAGAAACAGAAATGGCGTAAAACCTGACTGAGACCGGAGTTCGGGTTAAACTGTGGTTTAACTAAACTTGAGTCTAAATTTAGACTGAAGGTATTTAAACCCGACTTCAGAATATGGGCCTATAAGTTTAGATTGTCACATTAAATAATATATATTCTGGTAGTTCAACAAATGATAAAGAGCAGAAGTGTTACATGTTTACATGTGCTCAGAGAGTGCAAGTGCCCCTGCCAAAGTTACCCTTTCTTTTTCCCACCACCCTATTTGCCTAACTAGGGTAAATCAGGTAGATAGGCCAACTCTATGGCCTGAAGCCGTTAGGGTAGTAGGCCAATTTTGGAGTTGTCAGACGAATGAAAAATATTGATGCGTGCTGAGCTATTGTGCAGGACTTTTCTTTGTGTGTTTTGTATGACATTGACCTTAATACGTAACCTATGACCTTAAAAATTGAACTTGGTATAGAATTTCCTATTTGGGGCTAGATGTAAAACTTTGCCTGTGAGACTGTTAAGAAACATACAAACAGACAGAAAGACAGACAAACCCAAGTGATCACATTAACTGAACCAATGTCCACAAACAAAATTGGCAAAGTTAATGATAAACAAAGAATATCAACTAATAATATGAGCACAAGTATATTTATGAACATATAATATAAGGACAGTGATTTTCTGTTTAAAAAAAGGGCTTTTCTGTTTAAAAAAAAATCTAGAATCCGTTTCAACTTCCCTGAAAAATGGAAATTCCGTGTTGCCATAGACTTTGTATGTACAAGAAAAAGTGAAAATTTTGTTAACATTAAACTTAAAATTATTCTCTTCATTGTTTTGCTGCCATTTCTGCACTTTTTTGTCAACTTTTTCTCATTTTTGTTGTCAATTTCATTTTTTTTTTCAAAATGAGAAATGTAAAAAAAGAGGTTTTCCATGATTTTCTGTTTGAAAACTCACCTTCCATATCGAGTAGTCTTTTCCAGGAATTCCGTCCATGTTTAGTTATCGCGGAAAATCACCGTCCCTAATAATATCTTCTGGAATGCAGGTCTGAAAAGTCACCAATTCCTGCCAAGCGCATAGCCAACATCATCAGTTTCCTGACCTATGAGATCTTCAAGTACTCCTGCCGTGGCCTTTATGAGAACCACAAGTTCCTCTTCACCCTCCTACTGGCTCTCAAGATTGATCTCCAGATGGGAAATGTAAAGCACAAAGAGTTCCAGACACTCATCAAAGGTATTAAAGGCCTCATTCAACAATGTTTCCAGTTTAATAAA
>JZLH01S0537181.1:21361-33258 GCA_001188425.1 Eucidaris tribuloides
TGTAAGTAATGTATTGCTCTACGGTGTTACTGTTAAAAGGACATTTGCATTTTGCACTGCGCTACGATTAACGTAACGTTATTACTGTGGTCCATAAGTTTGAATTGATTCTTTTCATTGCAAAAACTGTTAACCTTATTTGGCGGCGCCGGTCACTGGCACCTCACCAGTCTGGGACGTAGATCAGAACAAATTTTGAATAGTGGTGTAAGGATAAGTGTTGTATTAAAAACGACATAATTTATGATTTTGTTCATGCATTGGGGCACGTAAATACACTCGTCCCGCGAGATCACGCACTGACTATTCAACGTCGGCGCTACGCGCCTTTTGAATAGTCCAGTGGCTATATCTCGCGCGTCGCTTAATATCGTCCCAATGCCACTACAAACTCATAAATTAATTCGTATACTATGAAATTTTCTGGGACAAATATTTCCTCGTTTAATGATCAGGTGTCGACCCCATTTTTTTTTAATTTGGCGGAGGCAAAATTTCACAATATATTTTCTAAACTTGCCAATATAGAACTTCTTGCGCCAAATTAAACATTGAGTAAGATCTATGTTTTAGAATATTATGTCCATGTTGAAGTTAATTGTTTTGGTATAGTTCTTGTGCCTTGCACTGATTTGTTCAACATAATTTGGCATTACATTTTATGATTTTCAAGTTCAGTCAAAATTATTGGCGGAGCAAAACAGCTATATTTTTCATTCGGGCGACAACCCCCCCCCCCCCATCCCCTCTCTTCGACGCTCCTGCTGCTATTACTCTTCAGGCGTAATATAACAAAATCTCTGTCGGTAGATAAATGGTCTAAAGTATTCCAGATTGGGATGGGAATTGTACGTAATTTCATCATTAACCAAACAATGGTATCGTAGCCTCTTCTCTTAATCTTAAATAAAACTCATCCAGCGCAATTTCTGCCCATCATGCAGTAAGGGAAAAGTTAAAGAAGATACTTAATCAGATTGGAAAATAAGATATACAGAAACTAATATACACTGTAGTAAAGTTGCCTGTACTATAACTGTACATACAAGTAGTAATTATTCAATCTCATTCATATGTGAAAATAGTCAAGTAACTGCTACTACAACCTGCTAGTAAAGTTGCGTTACTATAACTGATACGAGGTAGTAATTACTTCATCTCATTCAGATGTCAAAATAGTACAGCTAACTAACTGTTACGTAATTATGTTGCTGTTACTGATAAACCTGTACTACAGTAGTTAATTATTCATCTTATTCAGATGTGAAAAAAGTACAGTAACTTACTACAACTGTAGTAAGCTTACTGTACTGTAACTACTACAGTCAGTAAGTTATTATCTCATTTCAAATGTGAAATAATAGTACAGATAACCTGTACATACAACTTACCTGTAGTAATAAAGTTGCTCGTACTATAACTGTACTACGTAGTATTGCTTCATCTCATTCAGATGTTGAAAATAGTACAGTAACTGTACTACAACTGCTAGTAAATCTTGATGTACTACTAGATTACTAACAGTAGTAGATTATTTATCTCATTCAGATCGTGAAAATAGCTACAGCCTAAACTGTACTTACAACTAGTAGTAAAGTTTGCTGTACTATGAACTTACATGTAATTATTATCTTCATTCAGATATGAAAATAGTACGGAGTAACTGACTACAACATGTAGTACAAGTTTCTGTACTACTAACTGCTACAACAATAGTAATATATTCATCTTATTCCAGATGAGAAAATAGTACAGTAACTACGTACAACTTAGTAAAGTTGCGGTGCTATTATAACTGCTACTACGGCAGTAATTATTCATCATCATCAGATGTGAGAATAGTGCTAGTAACTGTACTACAACTGTATCTAAAAGTTTGCTGTACTACAGCGGGGCGGACGGGGATCATTGTCCCCCCCACGATTGATTAAAGTCGGGACACATTATCAAATGTCCCCCCACGAATTTGCAATGTAGCATGCCAAAAAACTGTAGATTTGGCGGCAAGTTGACAGGTTAGAAAATTCTTTGGCTGGCAAATTGGTTTTGGACGGCGCCCCCCCCCCCCCCCCCGCTTGTCAAAATGGTGGGCTGGCGCAATTGGCAGTCTAGAAAAATTTTGGCTGGCAAATATGCGTTTGGCGGCCCCCCCCCCCCCCCCGCTTTGTAGAAATTGTTTGGCTGGCAATTTGGCAGGTTAGAAAAATTTTGGCCTGCGCAAAATATGCGTTTGGGCAGATCGCTGCATGTGATGTCCCCCCGACAATTTTGAAACGGATTTCGCCCCATGCTGTACTAACAGTCAGCTAATTATTCAATCTCATTCAGATGCTGAGAATTAGTGCAGATAAACTTACACACTGTAGTAAAGTATGCTGTACTATACTACGGTAGTAATTATTCATCTTATTTCAGATGGGAAAATAGCTACAGTAAAATGTACTACAGTAGTTAATTATTCAATTTCATTCAGTTGTGAAAATTAGTTGACAGTAACTGTCTACAAACTGTACGTAAAGTTGCTGTACATTAACTGTACAAACCGGTAGTAATTATTCATCTCATTTAGAATCTGAAAATAGTACAGTAACTGTACTACAACTGCTAGTAAATTGCCTGTAACTTATAACTGCTACTACAGCTAGTAATTAATTCATCCTCATTCAGTGTTGAAAATTAGTACAGTAACAAATATACTACAACTGCTAGTAAAGCTTGCCTGCTACTATAAACTGTACCTACAGTAGTAATTATTCATCTCATTCTAGTTTGTGAATCAGCATTACAGCTAACTGTACTACAACTGCTAGTAAAGTTGCTGTACTTAACATGCTACTACAGTAGTAATTATTCCATCTCATTCAGAATGTCTGAAAAATAGTACAGTAACTGTACTACAAACGCTTAGTAAGATTACTGTACTAGTACATGGTACCTACGAGTCAGTAAATTATTTCGTCCTTATATCAGCATGTGAAAATAAGCCTACAGTAAACTGTACTACAACTGTAGTAAAGTGCCTGTTACTATTAACCTGTACTACAGTCAGTAATTTATTCATCTCCATCTCAGTTCGTGAAAATAGTACAGTAACTGTACTACAATCTGTACTAAAGTTGCTTACATAACTGTTACTACTAGTAGTAATATTCATTCTCATTCAGATGTGAAAAATGATATCAGAACTGTACTACAACTGTAGCCCTAAAGTTACTGCTACTATTAACTGTACTACGAGTAGTAATTATCGCTCTATTCAGATGGTGAAAATAGTACAGTCACTGTACTCACAACTGCTAGTAAAGTGCCTGCTACTACCAGTAGTAATTATTCGTCTTATTTCAGCATGTGAAAATAAAACTCATTCAAAAAAAGCTTTAAAATCTGGAGTTTGATCGGTTATATCTTCCGTTTCGCAGAATAATCAATGCAAGCTTGGTAATCATCGAAAAAGATTGTTTAATTTTCTTTAAAGATTATACGCCTACTTGTTATTGATAATATGCTCTATCAGGGAAAGGCAGTATCTTATAATTGGTGTAAAGTGTAAATTCAAAAAGCTGCCAAAATGACAAAGTTCGGTAAGATCACCCAATTTTGTTGTTGTTGATCAGTGAGTTTCCAATGTTATCTTTGGTTGTTATGCACTCTAATGTGAACCATTGAATGGATTGAAACAAACCACTGACCACACGGACAAAAACAACAAATGTGGAAAAAAGATAAACAAACAAACATGTATGAGCATTTAAAAACTGGATACAAGGCATTGAATCTCAACAGAACCTGCGTCACCACATTAACACAACAAAGTAATAAAAAGGTGGCACGGGGGTGATTGCATGGATTTTTCTTTAGGATCTATGAGTGATCACGAGAATGGACTGGCCTGGTATGCAGCCAAGACATCAAAACCCCATATGCCAACATTTGGATGGGATGCAACGTCGGGCCGGGCTGTACGAAAAGAGGTCATAAATTGCAACAAATTGGCAGTGTCATGCGTCAATTATCTTGATTGACGAGTGATGCCCATTCCACAGCACGAATCACCAAGCTCATCTACAGCATGATGGAAGTCAGGTGCCAGGCGGCTGGTGCCAGGCACGTGGCTCGTCACCACCGATACAGAAACTTCTGATCATGTTATGTAAATCAACGAAACTTGATGAAAATTAGAATGGCGATCATTGTGAAGATAAACATGAAAATCAAGCCCCTGCCAACTTTTTATGGACCTTTGTTGTGTTCAATGGTCGCTGAAAATCGTGAGATTAAATGGTCTTGTGTCCAGTTTTTAAATGCCCTCATACATGCTTTGTTTGTTTGTTACTTTTTCACTTTTTTGATTGTTATGCCTTTCTTGTGCAAGTTGTGTTTGTTTCAATACCATTGGCCAATGTTTATATTAGCAGGCATAACAAAAACCCAAAAAAAGCGAGACACTTGGGAACACTCACCCGATCAACAACAACAAAAGTGGGTGTCTTACCGAACTTTTGGTCATTTGTGCAGCTTTTCAATTTAACTTTGCACCACATTTTAAGATACTGCCCCTTTTTTCTGATGGCCATAATCATACACAAGTTATGCCGTATTCATTTTAAGAAAATTAAATACTCTTTCCGATGAGTATCAAGCTTGCATTGATTATTACTACAAAAACAGGAGATATAACCGAATCAACTTCAGATTTCCAAACTTTGCTTTGAGCAGTTTATACAGCTAACTGGTACTACAGCCTTAGTAAAGTTACTGTACTAATAACTTGTACTACTAGTTAGTAATTACTTTATCTCAGTTCAGTCATGTTGAAAATAGTTACATAACTGCCTAACTACAATTGTAGCTAAAGTTGCTGTACTAATACTACAGTAGTAAATTATTCAGATGCTGAAAATAGTACAGTAACTGCTACCTACAAACTGTAGCTAAAGTTACTGTACTATAACTGTACTACAGTAGATAATTATCACTTATTCAGATCGCTGAAAATAGATACAGTAACTGTATCTAACAATTGTAGTAAATTTGCTGCTACTATACTACAGTAGTAATATTCATGATGTGATAAATAACAGTAACTGTACTCAACTGTGAGTAAAGTTACTTCATACTATAACTGTACTACCAGTTAGTAATTATTCATCTTATTCAGATGTCTGAAAAAAGGTACAGTAACTGTACTACAAACTGTAGTAGTTACTGTACTATAAACTGTACACAGTGTAGTAATTATTCCATCTTATTCAGCATGTGAAAATACGTACAGTAAACTGTACTTACAACTTGTAGTACAAGTTACGTGCCTACTAACTAACTGCTTACTACGTAGTAATTATTCATCTTTTTCAGATCGCTAAAAATAGTACTGCTTCACATGCTACTACAACTGCTAGTAAAGTTGCCTTGTACTAACTACAGTAAGTTAATTATTCATCTTATTCAGATGTGAAATCAGTGACAGTCACTGTAGCTACATCTGTAGTAAAGTTTGCATTTACTATACTACAAGTTAGTACATTATTCATCTTATTCAGATGCTGGAACAATAGTACAGTAAACATACAACTGTAGCTAAAGTGCTGTACTATAAACTGTACTACAGCTAGTAATCAATTCATCTTATTCAGATGTAAAAATATTAACTGTCACTTGTACTACAAACTTGCTAGTAAATTGCTGTACTATACTACAGTAGTAATTATTCATCTTATTCAGATGTAAAAATAGTACTGTCACTGTACTACAACTGTAGTAAAGTTGCTGTACTATATTACAGTAGTAATTATTCATCTTATTCAGATGTGAAAATAGTACAGTCACTGTACTACAACTGTAGTAAAGTTGCTGTACTATACTACAGAAGTAATTATTCATCTTATTCAGATGTGAAAATAGTACAGTAACGGTACTACAACTGTAGTAAAGTTGCTGTACTATACTACAGTAGTAATTATTCATCTTATTCAGATGTGAAAATAGTACAGTCACTGTACTACAACTGTAGTAAAGTTGCTGTACTATACTACAGTAGTAATTATTCATCTTATTGAGATGTGAAAATAGCACAGTAACTGTACTACAACTATTGTCCCTCTCCACAATCGTGTGGAAAAGAAAGAAAAACACTTACCGGGATAGAATCTGTCAAAGCATTCCCTTATATAGCTAGAACACTCATTTACTGCTTTAAAGCCACAGGCTAACAATGACCACAGTTTAAAAAAAATGTGAGCTATATAATCCTTCATGCTCTAAGTGTCTTTGAAAAGGTGTAAAATAAAGCCCTGAAAAAATTGTATTTCAAAATGATTTTAGTGCTCTAAAAAGTGAAAATCTACATCCAAGCACTCAAGTTGACAGGATTCTCCTGCCCACTTCCTCCCATATATCTACTGTGTGTAGATCTAGGCTATTTTATCCTCCACAGGAGTGGAAACGGTTTATTCATGCATATCTTGCCATTGGAAGCATAACTTTCCAAACTTTTGTATTCTGGTATGTTTATTTGTCCATTTAAACACTACTATGTAGCTCAGATATCAAGTTCAAATTGAAGCTCCACAATGTTACCCCATTACTTTAATGGAAAATACTTCTTGTTAGATACTGATGAGGTTCGGAAGCCATAGTACCAATTGTGACAAAGGTGACTTCGAATTTCAAGAGGTTTGTTTTGATGTCCTCCATGTCCTCAGCCACCCTGAGACCAAATCGATGACGTCACCGAGATTTAGTAGAATTTTTTTTTCGTTGTGATCCCGTTATAAGCGTTTTTAAAGACAAAAGTTAACATTGTGGAGCTTCAATTCTTTAAAAAAATGTCAAACTTTGATATCTGAGCTACATAGGAATGGACAAATAGATATCCTAGAATACAAAAGCTTGGAAAGTTGTATTGCCATTGGCAAGATATGCATGAATAAGCATCACCCTTGGAACTACTACTGCGATGGAATATAAAATAGCCTAGATCTACACACAGTAGTTTGTGAGGAAATGGGCAGGGTGAGTCTAGTTAATCTGTGTACTCGTAGATTTTCAATTTTTTAAAGCACTATACATGTATAATTATTTTGAAATACAATATTTCAGGGCTTCATATTTTAGACCTTTTCAAACACGCTAAGAGCATGGAGAATTATGCCGCTCAATTTTCTTCAACTGTGGTCATTCTTAAATTGTGTCTTTAATCAGTCGTTCGTGTAGCAGGTGGATCAGTCAAACCTAACGACACACGACCTTCCTGCCCCACAGAATCTTTATCAAGGGGATGTTGCCAATGCCCTGAAGATAGGTCGAGTGTGGAGAACCACTTGGCTTTTCCCCCAAAAGGATCTAGAGTTTTGTCGATAAAAGGTATCCGATGAGCATTTGTTTACGGTCAATTCATTCAGTTTTTCTGTAATTGATGCAGAGACGTTTCCTACTGGTGGTTTTTTTTTCACTAGAACAATTGAGCTATTTACTGCCCAGAGGCTTTTCGGGTGTTCATTCATTGCGCTCCTCCCCGAGTCTTTTAATCATTGATTCACTTCGTCTTGATTACACATTGGGTGTCTTATTTGATTCTGTTTAATAGGAGATACCATTCCCGATATCGTTGCACTGTTTAACGATAAAGGCCAGTGCCTGCCTAATAATATGCCCGACAGTTGAAATAAATGTTTGATATTGTTTGCTGAAGTCACTCCACTGCTCGGGCATTCACATCTTATACAGATAGCCAAATTTAGATTTAATATTTTCTATAGAGCCCAACCCGAGATATTTCGTACTTTGTTTACAATGTGTTGATTATGAATTCAGATATGATTCAAAGAGAGTTTGCCATTTGGGTTACAACTTAAAAATGTACATGTGTATGGAATGCTCGGGCATTCACATCTTATCCAGATAGCCAAGTAATTACTATCAGTTAAGATACGTATTTTTTTTAACAAAAGCTTATACGAAAATGGTATTAATACACACACAATGATTAATCTCAAAGTTAATAAAAAGTAGTACTTAATAAAAAAAAATATATATATATAGCAAACAACAATCTCAACACGCTCGCTAATGTTAGGTGGATTAAAACTTGGAATAGTCAGCAACCTACAGATTGTAGATATGAGGTCCGTACTATATATTTTAATGAGTTTTGGAATAAGGAACGTGCTCAACATTTGATTGTGTATGTTTGATTGGTATAGAGAGGTGGTTAGGATGGATTATTGACAATAATTATGAGCCGAACCGCTCCTACAAAATTGTTTCGAACGTGGTTTATACTCAATACTGAAGTGAATGAATCGTGAATTTGTATCGTAGTAAATGTAAGTACAATGCAAACACTGTGGTGTTAAACTGAACACCCATGGTGTTGCACAATATAAAAACCAGACGTGGTGTAAATTTTAACACCAAGGGTGTTATTTTAACACTAAGCGGATTATTTCAAACACCAAGAGCATGGGCCTTAACACCAAGGGTGTTGAAAAAAAACATTTTGGGGGTATCCGTATTGCGCAACAGTACACCCTTAATGTTAGATTTAACACCCTAGTTTTTGCAGTGATATCATCCCAAACCTTTCTGTATTAACAACGTGTACCTTTTCAAACTTCCGTTCACCAGGACCCAAGCTCTCGGCCAAATTCACCAGCATGATCATCATTGGTATTTGGATATATTCGCTGTTCTGGACGGTGACTCCCTTCGTGGGATGGAGTAGCTACGTCTACGAGCCCTTCGGGACGTCGTGTTCAATCAACTGGGCTGGTAAAACCGTCAGTGACATATCGTACATGGTGTTATGTACGATAGGAGTCTATTTGGTTCCCATTGCCGTCATGCTCTACTGCTATATGAGAGTGGCTAGGAAGTAAGTTCGAGTCTTATTTATATTTAAATCTTTGGGCTAATCACCAAACGTGGTCGCCAGGGAGGATGTTTGTTATCAAGGTTCGTTATTCCGAGCATACAAATTCCTTATGTACATCTCTGCCTGAGGGGTCGTTAATCCGAAAATGACTTAGGGTTCGTTCATCCCCCCGGGGGGGGGGGGGAGGCACTGTCATTACAAGGTGTACACCATACTCGTGTATGGACTTTCAAAATGGACCTAAACATGTAATTATCTGTCGATCTCTGTCGATACCCTAAACAAGTATTTTAGTACTCAAGTACCCTAAACAAGTATTCAAGTCTGAAAAGATACCCTTTTAAAGTCAACCTTCCGCACGTATACCTTTTTTTTTTTTGCTGATTTTGGCGATGTTGAATCCCTTTCCACTGACATTATACGGGTAGAGGTGTGCCGGTGCACCGTTAAAAGTGTAAAGATATTATTACAGCCATTTAATGTACCGCGTTTTTCAAAAAATTGTGCAAGTAAAAAGCTCCCTCTTTTGCAATTAGAAATGCAGCTGTGACACAAATGCTTACAACATTGTCATGCAGGGGCGCAAATCCTAGGGGGGACGGGGGGACATGTCCCCCCACGAATTTGAAGGTGGGAGACACAATATCAAATGTCCCCCCCCCCACGAATTTAAGAATACATGTGTATAACTATCTAAATTTTAATAGTCTGTGGTTGTTTTTTTCTTCACACACTATACTTCACTTTTCCGTATTAAATAGTCCCAATATTTTCATTGGCCTGGTAATAAAATGTCAAAATTTTCGGCGCGCTCCGCGCGCAAATTTCCAATATAGGATAACTATTTTTCGCGTGCAAGCGCCGAATACATGTGTGCATAACTATCAAAATTTTAATAGTCTGTGGTTGTTTTTTCTTCACACACTACAATTTATTTTTCCGTATCATATATAGTAGTCCCAATATTTTCATTGGCCTGGTAAAAACTGTCAAAATTTTCGGCGCGCTCCCCGCGCAAAATTACCATATAGAATAACTATTTTTCGCGCAAGCGCCGCAAATTTTAATATTGTGTAACAGTTTAATTCGGTTTTGTAGTGCCTTGCGCTAGTTTTTAAACATATTCTTTTGCATTACTTGTAAGAATTTTTCATTTGTCATTTTTTTTTTTGGGGGGGGGCAAACACTAAGTATCGCAAATTTTCGCCGCGCCCCGCCGCAAATTTAGAGTAATACATGTACATTGTATATTAGGAATTTTTTTCGCGAAGTGCGCCAAAAAAGTGAACATCGTATCAGTTTTAGTGCACCGTAACAGTACTGTTTGTTAAACATATTTTCCAACTGTCACTCTCCTTTTTTTTTGGGGGGGGAGGCGCAACTATATTTGGCCCGAATGATCATAATTTTTCGGCGTCGCCGGCGCGGCGCAAATTACAATGTAGGCTCGAATCCCAAAGCGCGCCGCCAAAATTTTGGATTGTAGCGGCTTTCCGCTTGTAAGCTGAAACATTACTATAATTTTCATATGTTGTTATCTAGGAGTCTTTGGGGGAGGGGGACAAACACTTATGCGATGCCGCCAATATTTCTATTCGGCACGGTACGTAAAATGTCAAAATTTCCGGCGCGCTCCCGCGGAAAAATAACAATCGTCATCCATAGCAATGCAAAGTGGATATTGTGTTCGTTTATTGTTTTGTAGTGCTTTCGCGCTACTTTTTATAATCAACTTCTCTGCATTAACGTTGTAAATTTTTCAAATTTGTATTTTTTTGTTTTTGGGGGGGGGCAAAAGCCAAGAATATGAAAATTTCGGCGCGCTCACGCGCGCACATTGCAGTAACTAAATACTACGCCATAGATTTTTTTTTTCACCAAAGCCACTTCAAGGCGAAATAACTATCTGCAGCAGCGCGTGATGCCTTCCCCCCCCACCCCCCAAAAAGTTTTACCTTAAAAATATTATTAAATAAACTGAAGTAATGTAACAAACACTTGAATATTGATAGAAATCAGATATACAAATTTTAAAATATGTATTTACCATGCCCAGAAACCCGTTTTTTCGATGCGTATTTCAAAAAGTACCTGCCGTGGGAGGGAGTATCCACCTCCCACACCCTCCCCTCTCGGTTGATATGTCTCCTCGTAAGAACACAATTACAGTTTTTCACAAATTGTCTTTACATCGTTTTGAAAACCTAACTACAATCCCTAACAATTTCAATAAAATATAAACCTTTAAAATATGTATTTACCATGTATTTACTAACCCTATGCTTTTCTTCTCAAAGTTCCTACCTGGGAGAAGCCGATATCCCCCTTCCCCGCACTTCCCCGCTCGGTTGATTCGCCCCCTTGCAAGTATGACTACCCAATCCCTACACTCTTAAAAATATTGGGCAACATACTGTCCACACAACAATTGGTTGAAACTTTATCCCATTCTGGGTAGTTTTCAACCAATAATGTGTGCTTTGGGTGAGAACTACCCAGTATTGGTTTAAAATTACCCAGAGTTGGATAAATATTTTAACCAATTGTTGATATGTTGCCCAACATTTTAAGAGTGTAATCTTGCTAAACAAAATATACCAGTGAAAATGTATTTACTATGCCTAGAATCCGTTTTTTCGATGCGTATTTTCAAAAAGTTCCTGCCGTGGGAGGGAGTATCCCCCTCCCACACCCTCCCCGCTCAATTGATTCGCTCCGTCGCAAGTATGACTACCTAATCCCTAATCTTGCTAAAATATACCAGTGAAATATGTATTTACTATGCCTAGAACACGTCTTTTCTATGCATACTTTCACAAAGTTCCGTGGGAGGGGGTCCTGCCGTGGGAGGGGGTATCACCCTCCATCGCAAGAATGACTACTTAATTTACAGTTTTCATATATTTCCTGTATATCTCTTTGAAAACATGTCTACAATTCCTAATAATCTTTATAAAGTATACGTTTATATGTATTCACCACGCATAGAATCACGTCTTTTTTGTGCGTATTTTCAAAAGTTTCC
>JZLH01S0537237.1:17554-38893 GCA_001188425.1 Eucidaris tribuloides
TATCTTATATATATTTATTATCTTACTATTACTTATACTCCCTTTCTTATCTTTAACTCGTTTCCATATTTATTTTCTTATGCGGTCTTTTCAGTTTTTTAGATACTTATCTATAATAACTTTATCATATTGTTATCGTCTATGCTGTTATGTTCCTCGTCTCTCGACCTCTTCATTGCCCTTCCCCTCCGCCTTCTTCCTATTTTTTTCTTTATTTCTTTTATTGTTTTTTATTGTTCGCTTCTTTCATCCGTCACTTCTTTCCTTTCCTTCTGGAGATCTAATATTTCCCGCTACCCTATTCCCGTACATCTCTCATATCCTCCACCTCCCTCTTCATTCTCCTTACTTCTCCTTACTTATTCCTCATTGTACATTTGTTTAAACAACATTTTATCAAGTCTGTTTTAATTAGCTTTCCTATATTTCCATCTGCCAAGAACTTCCTTATAAAGTTGAGTATTCTAGCAGGTATATTAATATACCTGTCTCAAGATAGATTCTGCATTCAACTTCTAGTTAATGTATTAGTCTTTGTCTTTTTTAATGTTTTTGTTTGTTTTTTTTTCTTGGGGGGGTGTTGGAGTGGGGCCTAATAAAATCCGAAAAATGACTCTAGGCAGGGACAAAGCTCAAGCTGTGCGATCTTATTTATGAAACAGGATGCACAACTGTCAATTTGAAGTGAGAATGCCATGTACTGCATGTCGCATCAGTCTCTAGAATGAAATGTGTTTGCTCCAGTACTTTACAAAAAAAGTGTAATAATTATTCTCAGCATACAACAGGAAGATCAGCTGTCATTTCTCATTGTTAAATTTTGGATAATTTATATGTTTGGCCTGATTGATTATTTTTAAGTAGGCACTTTCAACAGTCCATTGTTTTCTAAATGTCAATTCCGACATTCCAACTCTATATTCAGCTAACTTGCAGGAGTATGCGACTAATGTTTTTCAGCATTTTTTTTCTACAGAATGTCGTTTATATTCAGAGCAGACCTCTCATTGCCCTACATGCTATTTCAATGAACAGCAAGTTTCTGGTTTGGTGTATTTTCAATATATATCATCGACTTATATTTCACACAACAGTTGACGGGTTTATTGTACTTTCCTTTTAATTCTATGGATTTTCCTTGTTTTACTCCATTTTTCATCATTTTGTTCATTTTGCGTGCATATTACTGTGCTCATACTCGTGTTTACAAAAAGTTTCGTGTGTCATATCTAGATGTCCGGTAGACTGTGTACAACATTGACAAATCACAAGCCAATTAGTATTTGTATTTGTTGTAGCATTGTACATGGATCTCTACTAGATAGTCTTTACATTTGCATCTAGATTAATTTTTGTCATGTATGTTTTTTTAGGGCGAGAGGCACAATAGTATCTTTGTTGCCCCCCTATTATTGGAGAGATACATTTTACTTAAACTTACCACTGTCTAGGCATCACTCACCATATTTTTTGTATATTGTGATCTTACATACCATAATATTGTGATATATTTGCACTACTCTATACTTAATTCAATTTATTAGTATTTTATTATTTATTTATAGAGAAACATTTCGAATTTACAACACTTTCGAACTGCATCCCGGAATTTTATTTCGCATCGGAAAAAACCGTCAGCACCCCCCGACCCCAGCATCGAGCCCCCCCGCCGTGCCCAGAGCAGCCCAGCCTCCAGACCCCAGACCACCAAGCCCCCCCCATGCCCACACCAGCTCCCAGCCCACCACCCCTCAGACCCAGCAGACTCAGCACCCACGAAGGTGATTCGTTCACGGATTAACAAAAGAATGATTACTTGAGAGGAATCAATGTTTGAAAAATCTTACCCCAAAGTTATTATAATGAATAATGGATTAACTCAGATAGTAAAGTTGTATTTTCAGAGGAATGGTTCCCCCCCCAACCTAAGTGCTGCAAATATGACTCATTTTGTAATTCCGTTACCGATTATTATATCTCATTTTTTTTGCTTGAATGCTGAGAGTGAATGAGTTGATATATTTTTTTCCTGCGTGATAAGCAGGAACTCTGACTTATTACAGTTATTAAAATGAATAAGGTAAAGTATTCACGAGTGGAAAAATATGAGCCAATTCCTGATTTAGTACCTTCGCGTGAGGAATTGCCCATAAGTTAAAGGGAGAAGGCCGGCAACTAACAGGATAGATTAGAAACATTGGTTGCTTGCAACCAATCGATCGCACTACCATGTGACCGAAGCATGACGATTGCATCATCATGTGGTTAGTCACCCGTAGTAATGTATGCACTGTTGATCAAAAAGACGATAAGTTCCCCTAATGACTGTTCTGCAGTTTATCTAATAAGGCTTGCCAAGACATAAAATAACACAATTTACTAATTTTTAGGCCTTGCTGATAGAGTGTCGACAGTAGCTTATTTAGGCTGTCTTTATCCCATATATCATAATTCCAATACTTCATGCTCTGTATTTCTTATTTTGCTGTTTATGCGTGCCTTCCTTAAAAACATTTTGAGTTCCTTTTTGCCACATCAGATCGCCGTACACATTGCTGAAAGACAAGAATGACGATGCATGCATCGACGTGTTTTACAGTCCGCGCAGTAATGTATGCACTGTTTGAATCGATAATCTCCCTATGACGTTTCTGCAGTTATCTTAACCAAAGCTTGAGACCATAAATAAACCAATTAAATAATTTAGGCTGCCTTTATAGGTGGTGTCCACTAGCCTTATTTACTGTATTTATCACCATTACCATTATTCTCCCAATACCTCTCAATCTCTTTATTCTTAATTATGCTTTAATGCTGTTCTTCTCCCTTTAATGGCAAATTCTTTGTTTCACTTCTTTAACATTTTACTCTTCCACCTCACATTCCTTTGTTGTCTTAGGTTACCATTGTGATGGAATTACTGCATGTTGTGTTCTAACTATTTGTTAACCGATGGAGATATTATGAGTAACTCGGTCAGGGTTCCATGGGTTATAAAATACATATATATAATGTAATATATAATAATTAATTAATAACAACAAACAACAAACACATCAATGATGATGATATGATGATGTGATGAGATGAATCATGAGTAAGCCAGGGCTCGACACTAGCCACTTGCGGGTGAACATTGAGTTGCGTGAAGTAGAGATAAATGTTCAATTTACTGCTATGGGCAATAAATTTTGATCACAATAAAAGACATGTATCAACAATCTTCCCAATGACAAATAAGTGCTAATTTGTCTTCAATTAACTTAAACAAAATGTCATTTCTTGTTCATTGTATATTTTCTGTTTTGATTTGAAGTTAATCTGAAACATGAAGTGTGACTTGGTGTTCTTATCGGCAGTATGTATGCCGTTTATGTGTCAATGATGCTGTTCAGATTTAATACAATTTCACAATCTTAATTGTACATATATGAAAAGTTATTCATATCACAAAAATCTCAGTGGTTAGTTAGTAACAATAATGATTGAGCAATAAATCTGGAAGTGAGAATTTTACTGCCTGAAGCGCAAGCTAGAAAAAAATTTGTGTGGAGTGATAATAGACGAGATCTGACTACATTATACAAGTTAGCAACTGTTTTTTGCCGTGGGTCAGGATAGCGTTGGTGGGAGGCATGGTAAAGGTCACGTTTCCAGGGGCCCAGCACGATGTATTTCACTCCTTCGTGCGTGTGCGGCTGCGTTTGCTGTGGTGATGCCAGCAGCAGGTCTGTCTTGCTTCGCAAAGTGGTCGAAAACCTAAACACCATATGAGATTGATTTACTAATTCATAATCAGTGCTTATAAACTAGAATTAACAACATATGAAGCAATAAAAAAAAATTTAAATATTAAAGAAACATCATACAAAAACTTAAAATAATTGGTGTGTCAAAAAATCATATCAAAAATTTGATGTAAAATTTAATTTCTACTATAGCCATAATTTTCGCAACTGACAAGTATGAAAATTACTTAAGTGTTGTGAATTTCACTTATTTAGATTTGAATCTTTTTTTTCTAAATACTTCCTACAAACTCATAAAATGAGTGTTCATAGAGGATTTTTTAGGCTTGTACAATAGACTGTCAGGCTTCATGTCTTGAATAGGAATGTGCTACTTGTATGAAGAGAGTAGCTCTTCAGCAATAGCAGTGCTTAGAAGATATAAATTTTTATGAAGGAAGCAATGTGCAAACCCCCCCACACAAAGAAAATACAAACAAACATAAACAAAAAACTGAATAAAAATAGAAATAATATAAATAATTCAGTTGAAAATGAAATGACAGTAAGGTCATAATTGTGTTATATTACATTTTTATCTGACAAATAATCACAGGTCTATTTTATGCTAAAAGGATGTTAACTATCAAAAATGCAAATCACATTCTACAACAAAAATCATCCCACTAATTTCACCCACCCACCACACATAATTATCTATGCTGAATACTTACTTACTTTGAGTGATCTGGGTGATTTTATTCTGTCATTTCTCTTGTCATCAGAGCTGTTCTTCCTTCCAACACTTTTTCTTCTACTGTGCTAAGATGTTTTCAGAATGCGGTTTTTGTTTCATACTGGAGAAATCTACTTCAGTAGAACTAGTCGAACAAGAATCCGATCCAGGCTCTCTTCCCCTCCTCTCTGTCTCCTTGCGCCTGCCAGTTAGGCTCCCTGACTAGTATCTTTGATCGTCGACTCTCCGCTCACAATTGGCTAGCATGTTCTCTCCCTCAGTGTCGATTCAAAGTGCATTCAGTAGATACTGTCTATGATGTTTTTTTTTTGGGGATTTGGGGGGCTTTTTCGTAAGAGATCGGAGTTGGGAAGCCGCTGGGAGATGTTAATCAGTGAACAGGTTGCCTGTTTCAGACTGTTTAGTCCCTTCCTCAGATTTGATCATCCCATCACTTGTGATTTTATGTCTCATTGCTAACCCAACACTATTGGTATTGACTGCATAGTACAGTTTAGTGGTTCAGCATCATATGGGCATGACAATACTTTGGCTGTCCTGGTTTGGCTGACAGAAGCTATATTTCAAGTACATGGTGAGTACTTAACTTATTAGGTCTCGTTGATGTCGACTCTTCAGTGGTTGCTTGCTTCCAACATGTAAATCACTGTAATTAAAATCTTGTGACTGTTGTGAACTTTTGACGACAATCCTTGATGGGCTTTCTTGGGCAATTCTGGTACCTTCATACTTGTCCCCTCCTTAAGAGGCTCCCTACCAGACTCTCTTGTCTGACTATGTGTGGTGGAATGAATGTTTTATTCTTTGTTGCACTTTGAATTTTAAATTTTCCCATGGCAACAGCATGCATTTGAGCATGTGGCAGTATTGTTTCGGTATGGATGATCTGATGTAGTGGCACTGATGCCAGTGTTGCCTTCAATGAGGAATTCTCACTCTGTGATGGAATTATCATCTCATTTTAGAGAATCATGCCTTGTCATACAGCCATGGAGCATGTTGCAGTTTGTTGTTGAATGTAGTTGCTTCCTGACAAGGTGCTGTTATCACCATTGTTTTACGTGTTACTCGTATTCATTTTATTTCTTGTTAACACCCAATCCTCTCTCTACCCTACATTGAACATCGATATCTTATCCGGTACGAAGAACATATTTGGCCTTTCTCTCTTGTAGCAGGTATTCATGGTCACTATCTCTGAGTTTTACCATCCTTCTTTATATACTTCCCTCATGTTTTCATTATTATACTCATATCTGCTGCTTTTTGTTTCTACTTTCTAAAGTTTCATTGACAAAAGAATAAGCCTATTGGATAAATCTGGTCTGGATTCAGGTCTATCATGGCTGGAGGAGTTGCTGATCGAAAACCCTCAAGGATTGGAGAGGATTGCAACTTGTGACGTCTGTGGCAAAAGTCCAAATAAGACGTTTGATATAATCAGTGAGGTACGCTTTCTCGGATTCAACGCCTGCACAGCTGTGGTGTAAGATGGTTAAGGTTTTCATTAATAGCTACAAGAGCTATGGGATATAGGCCATTTACTCTAAGATGCACGATGATGACCAGATTTCTACTCGATTGAACACGGCTGTAAGTATCATATTGCATCGTTGTTAATCAGTAGCTGCAACCGACCGCTCTCTGCTGGAATTGAAAGCCTTTTCTTGCCTTCTTGATTATTGTTCACATGAAGAATATGTTGTGCGAGAAATGATCATCATCATCAAAGAGCGAAGGTACCATTCTAAATAATGAGTCTCGGCCTAATCAGATGAAATATTCGTGGAGATTCAGGTTCAAGTTTGTCAGATTTCAATCGCCTCTGGACTTGAAATCATCATACCAAGTTGATTCGCGGTTATTTATGATCACTCGGCGATAATTCTCTTTCTTTGGCTTATGTGAGCAGGACGTCTATCAGACATTTAAGAATTGACGTTTTTGTCAGACTGATCGCAGCCGACACACCACTACGTCCCATCGTAAGTATAGTGTCAGTACATTGTGGAGAGCGTGCTATACACGAGAGAAGCAAGGCAACAACTTGGCTATTATTTTCATGTCGTGTACTAAGACGTAACATAATGAGGTCTTTTATCGCTCCTTTTCTGCATTACTTCGAAATCCTATTTCAATCAGAGATGCTCTGCTGTTGAAAAATCAATAACCTTGAACTTTACTATGTATGGACATTACCATTCACAGTGTAATGTCTGTGTTGCATGTGTTACATTTGATCACGTTGATCTCATGTCAGTTTACATGTGTCGCTTATTGAATAATTACATAGATGCGTGTTTATTTCGATATTCACTAATGTATTGTTGACCAAATTATTCTCATCCGTTTGCTAATATAACGACAATTGTACTATAAGCCTACACATATTTAATTTTGACGAGATTTTTTTTCTCTGGTTTTAGTGAATATTTAGTCACTAAGCGTTCAGCTTGCGGGCTGGGCAGGGGCATCTATATTATTTTTAGGCTAGGCCGTCTTTTTTCTATTCGGAAGCGTAACGCGCTTCTCGTTTAAGGTCTAGTAAATGAATTTCACAAAAGGCGGCTTTGTTAAGGTTTCGGAGTAGGATATGTTTAGAGATATTTTAAACCATGGACCCATGTACGTCACCATATATAATGCCCCCCGGTTTCGCTGTACATGCAATTAAATTAGCCTTAATGGATTCCTTCTGTCTGAGTAATAAGCAAAACAGATGTGACATTGTTACATGACGAAAGTGATACATAGTACGGTGTGTCTAAATAATTGGGCAAGTAAAGAGGCCTTTAGGTAATGAGACAAATTTTTGTATACTTCATCACATCAGCATATCTGAGCTTCAATGCCGTTTGTTTTTTCGTTCCTTGTTTAATCCTGAGATATGTTCAGTTAAACAAAAGGTAATAATCGCAATGTGCCTTTTCTACATCAAAGAGCATCGCCTTTCCGTAAAATTGACCAGTTGTGATTTCACCGTTTGTTGTTCAGTATCTCGAGATCAGAAAAAGCAAATTGAACGACATAAAGCATTTGAAGCTTAGACTTTTCCTGCATGTTGACGTCACATGTGTCACAGCAGTAATTTCAACTGTCAAAAGGGACGCTTTCATTGAACAATTTTTGAGATGTGCTGCAGCATGTCTAAATTTGCAGCTAAAGGCTCTCGGAAATTACAAAGACTCTGGTTACTTACGTTTACGTTCAACATAAAAACAAGTCTTACGCTTTCAATCTTTTGTTCTGGTTCAACTTTGCTGTTTTAATCTCGAATGTTGTAACCAACACTAAGCGGTGAATCACAATGTTTCTTTTACCCGGGACTGCAGTAAAAGTGCACATTCGATTTCACCTTTCTAATTTTAAATTAAGATATCTCAGATTTAAACAAGCAAACTGAATGAAATAACGGTAGTGAAAGCTAAGACTACGCATTGTACGTGATTTTAAGATCATTCACAAGTTGAGCTCGTTTTCTAATTTGAAAGATGTGCGCGGTTTCACTTGCAAATTTTTTTGAGACACACTGTCAGCCCTATAGTGCGTCTCAATCGAAATGCACAAGCAGAGTAATAACTACATTTTTATTTTTTATTTTTTTTACTGAAGGCTTATTGAAATTGCATAAAAAATATCATAAACGCTGAATTAAACCAAATGTGCTCTCAGCATAGCGCGGAGCAGGGGGTGGGGGTGCGGAAGAACCCCCTAATTTAGGTGGAGGGACTGTCCCCTCAAAATGGCGAAGAAAGAAAACGAAAGAAAGAAAAGAAAAGAAAAGGGAGAAAAAGAAAACAAAACCAAACAAGATAAAAAAAGGATAATCAAAAGACCGGAACTGGGGAAGCTGTTAAACTATCTCATGTTGTCAGTTCATGCATTGTCAGTCTCATGTATCTAAGCCTTTCTTCGCCTTCCATGCCTGGAGCGGGGTGCTGCAGGCATCACATAATTTTTCAGAGTGTGACAGGCACACCTGCAAAAGCGGTATGTATGAGTTAGCATTTACGTCGTCAGGGGCGCTGGCTGTTTTTTATTTTCTATTTGGTCCGTGAAAAATTTTGTTTTTGCCGCGAACAGTTTCCGCCGTAGGCCGACCCTGCCCACTAGCGATTTTTTCTGTTGATCTGGCGTTTGAAAAATAGTTTTGGCGCGAAAATTTTCCGCCAGCCCCCCCCCCCCCCCTCCCGCTGATCGACTTTTCGCTGTGATTTGCCGGATTGCCGTGAAATAATATTTTGACCGCGATTAATATATATCTCGGCACCCCTGGAAAAAGTCGTTACAGGTCTGGGCGTCCCCAAAAGTGAATCTCCGCCACTGCTCTTCAGACTTAGTTGATTTGTTAAATAGACAATTCTCTATTCTGTAACATGAGTAATTTGGAACAGGATATTGAATGTGCGTGATGATGATATATTGCGATGTATAGATTTTCATTCTCTCTTCTCCGTATTTAATCGCAACTGTGATCTACTACAGGTGCCAGAAGAATGCTAGAGTAAATGCACCATAATTTCTCACATATCGGCAATTTCGATTATTTTTATTTCTTTGTTAAACATTCTTTTTCAATAAATGTTACAAGATTCTGATTTGAGTAAGATTTGATTCTATGGCCATTTTTCGAGGCAAGGACAATTTCCATATTTGCAATTTTTCAGTAGCGGCGGTCATCGGCTGGCTCTCACTTGCCATATCGGACAAACCGCGATACATAGGGCGGAATTGCACTTTTGCAAAGGGAGACTGAGTGCGAGTATGGTCCTGAGGCGACATGTCTCCTTGTTCGCGTTTGTTGGTCGACCTAGTCCGTATTGTTAGCTGCTGAGACGCGGAGATATTTCCGTATTCTGATGATCACTGGAGTGTAAAAAATAGTACATTTGGAACGGACATTTACTGCCTTCGAAAACGCCCGATCCAACACTCAATCAAATATTATATGCGCTAGTATTCATTTTGTTGTCGATAAGGTATGTCATACCCATAAATAATCACCAATGACATTTTTGTGAATGATTTTGAAAAAATTAAGATCGCATCGTTAGCGCATTCTTTTTGCCACGTTACATATGTCTTCTTAGTATCAGCAGTTGCGATCTTAAAACTACAGAGAGAGAAAGAAAATCTATTACATTGCATTTTCTCCTCTTGAATAATCCCTTCCTCACTTAAGGTAGATGGATCATATTGGTGTACTGGGTCCTGGTAAGAACAAGGTGTAATAGCACGGACACGGCGAATAGCACAATTACGAACTTCGGCGATAGAAAGTCTTCCAAATCAATGGTATACTATATGCAGGGATCTTCTGTGAAATTTTTGCATATTAGAGTTGACCATTTGTAAAAATAATGTCAACATATCGCCTTGTAACAGCCCTTTGTGTTACGCATTCTATGAGATTAAATTTATCGTGCCCGATAGATATCAATCTCTGGCTTTTTTCTTGTTATCCTTCAAATCAAGGACAAATCTTTCAGCAGAGGTTTCCATCAGCTGGATTTAATTTGGTATATACTTTCATAGTTTGATTGTACAGCATTGTTTATTGTTCCCAATCATTTTCACTGATTATATAGATTTGGGAGGCCGAGCATGTTTGAATGGGTGCTGGACCACATTGATGCGACTGACTAATGTTGTTGCAGAAGGGCCTAAATCTTCTCGGCAAAAGGGTCTTAACAGTTAAATTTCTCTAATTGAAAAACTGCGTTATTTGATATTTGTACTTTACGATGACACTTAGATCTAAAATTGATTATGTGAATGAGCCAATTTTCAAGTTAGAACATTGTTTAGTGCCTTCTTGCTTTGAACATCTATGTTAGTGCTTGTTCGACAATACAGATATTTTCAATTGGGGATAACAATTGTCAAAGGGCTTGGACAGTAGATATTTTTCACTCCCCCCCCCACACACCAAACACTATACAATAGCTGTGGTTGTATATATTGATGTAGTGTAGTTCTGTGAGCAGAGGTAGCGACTAAGCGGCTTTTCCTGAATTTTAAGTTGCTATTAGTGTATCTTGCTTTGTTATCTTATTTAAGCCGTATTACAAACACCGATGGAAGAAGTTGAAGAAATCAGTTTCTAAGACACGGATGCATTCGGCATAATATGATCAACATTTCGAGGTCAAGAGAGCACGAAACAATCTAGTTTACGTCACAATAGACATATTTTCTGGATAAAAAATCAATTCATGCTCATTCATTATAGTATCGGTATCCCAGTCAGCGAAGTGTTTTGGAGAAATCCTGTCGTAAAAATCGCTAAAATTTTACACGGATTTTTTTATAGGCAAAGTTCTCATCCATATTATGTCATTATTCATCTTTGCTAATAACATGAAAAAACACAATGGTTTGAATTGAGAGTGACAATCACTTCTGATCATTATATCATCGGGACATCACTACAGCGAGTGTGTGGCGTTAACCCTCCCAAATTCATTCGTCTGATTAAGGCATATTCACCCCACCTGTCATGCATTTCATGTTGCCCAGTCGGTAAATGACAAACTTACTGTTTTTTGTCGGAGACAAAAAAATGCCCTAGTGCAATATTTTGTTACATTGTATTGCCCTGCTCGCTTGTTTGCATATGTATTGGCTGGGGCAAAAATTCTACTGCAGGCGGTTGAAAATGCCTTTTCGACTTGTCGCTTCTGCGCACCCCACCCCACCCCCCCACACACAAACACCACATACGTCATTACATCATATCCAACATACATACACACACATATCATACTACACCACACACACACACATACGATATTATATATATTATCAATCACACACATATAATAATCTATTATTTTACATCACACAAAACATATATTATGTATTGTATATTAAAAACACACAACACAGATCACACTACAGCGGTGCAACGTAAAATCATTCTCTTCATACATTCCATTGCGGAATAAAAACATCATGATTTTTTAATTAATTTTCCAATTTTTTATATTTTTATTGTATTTCAAATAGAAGAAAAAACTAATACTTCTACACACAATAGTTTCTTCAACATAATAAACGTAAGCAAATTGCAAAACAAATTTCTTAAAATTTTATTATAATCTATTAGTAACCTTATTGCAATAATGTTTGGATACTCTCAGAATAGTTTTAATAAATATATAAAATTACGTGAAACGTATAAGACTAAAACATAATCATGATTTTTGTTATTACACACGCAAAGTTTTATCTATCTGATAGTTCTCAGTATAACTCCTAGAAATTGCCACAACTACTGCATGGTATGGCTATATAACTGGCAAGAAAATTTAACAAAATTAGAAGCATTACTCATAGACTGTTACCACATAACCCTAAAGTTAAACTACTAAGTTAAACCCGCTACTCCGTCTCTATTGTGAACATCAGCCGGCACCTATTTCCGTATCAGTAACCCTAGACAATCATGCTCATAAATTATTTGACTAGTGGGGTTAGTCCTCTGGTTAGTCCCATGCTTTTACTCACTTACCCATACTAGTATATCGAGGCCAATAGTATACTTTTTATATGTTCTTTTGGTTTTACCCGTTCGGGGCTCGAACGCGATCCTCCAGACCAGAAGCGCGACGCTTACACTGAGCTAACTTCGCCCGATAATTGTACTAGTAGACATTTATTAATTTATGAATTTACTCATTGAAAACAACGATGATTGCAAACAATCTATCGTTATACTAAAATAATATACCTATAAATATTACTATTCAATAAATTACAACAATTAAGAATTGCCTATATAGATTATACGATTTAGAAAATTTTTCTAACCCTAAGCACAGAAACTATGACGTGAAAATTTGAAACGTATGATTTATTCAAGACACTTTTTACAAGTAACTCTCATGATCAGTCATTCCCTCAAGTATATTTCAAAGTAGATATGTTGTTTGAATGAATTCAAAATACACATTAATATACAAATAATGCAATATATTTTTCTGAGTTTACATAACAAGCATCGTGATATATCATTAAAGAAATGAATAGAACGAAAAGCAATTTTGTTATTCGTATTTATTTTAACACAGTGCGGAAACAATAACTGTACTAGAACTGAATGAAATGACCATACTTGAAATTGATCATCTTGTCCATGCGTCATAAATAGTACGAAATAATGATGAAACTATTCATGCACACAACCCGCATTGATATTAAAACTATTCATTGTAGCCTATTTTCACATAGCGCAGAGCCTGACGTTCAGACAAAATGCTCATTGAACTATATTGTATGCGTTAACACTAACACAGAAGCTATTATATGTTGTTGTTATTTCAAACAACTCATTAATTATTCATACTGAGATTATAACGTATATTTATACACATTTCAACAAATTAGCTGCACCGAAAAGTATTTGATTTGAAAAAAATTCATAGCAGCTGTGCAGACAGTGATCCTCCCCTCCTAAAATAAAAACAGTATTTAAGGGTACTTTGCTCAAAATCACAACTAATTTGCAATAGAAAAAATATAAATCTGCAAAAACAAAGAAGATTCGCATCTGTGGAGCTATATAAATAATAGCATTTCCACTTCCAATCATTACGCAGCAAGGGACTTTACAACTCTCGACGACTGACACTATTTTGGCAGACCCAATTGCTTCTCTCCTCAAATTACAACAACACATTAATTCCAGTGGCCAATCATATAATTCTCCTTCCGTACAATAATACACCATTAGATACGAAACACGAGGTATAATCAATACACGAAAACATACTCTTCTCTTACAATATTTCGACAGTGAAATATTACAGTGGTCCCCAGAAAAAAAACACAAACCCTAATACAAAAGCTTAATTGCTCAATAGCAATGGGAGCGTATACTAATGATCGGAAAAAAGGATCAAAATAAATCTTATAATGCTTTTCAAAGTCATTAATGAATGTTTATTCATCACTGCATCTGCTCGAGTATCATGACTTAAAATATTATCAAAAACCATTTTCGCTACACTTCTTGCCTTTCTACATGCTGCAATATCAGGAAAAGAAAGAGAATGAAACGTGTGTTGCACAGGTTACAAGCCAAAAGTTAGAAGGTTTTTGACATTAGATTTTGAAGGTTACGTTATCAGTATTCATAAATAATAGTTTGCTTCATGTAGCATTAAATAGTATAGTCATTAAGAGTTATCCATTCGAATAGTCCTTTTGTAAGTACGCCATTGTTTTCGGCATGCACAATAAGTTTAGTTTTTGGTTCTGTGTTTTTTTACTCGACGCCACTGTACAGTGAAGCCCACCAGTCCATCCGCATGTGCTTCATTCGAGACTTGCGAAAAAAAGTATGTTGAAATAAATAACATAAAGTTCAAATAAAACACACACAATGAACAATAGAAAAAAAGAACGTAGGAAAGCTCTCTTGTCGGACTTGTCACCCGTCATAATGACGCTATTCTAAGAAAAAAATATTCATAACAGACCACGATCACAATTCTAAGGGTCATATATTCATAACGACCCATTCGATAATAAGGCGCGCTATATCATAATACGGAAAAGGTCGTACGTCATAACGACGAGTAAGGTATGGATATGGCTATTGACCTTAATGAATAGCAGCTCTCCCATCATGAACATGACAACTTTTCGTTCGATCACGATAGCGAGCCCTCCCCGTATTTCTAAATCATGAATCTTAGTAATCCCTATGAATAACTGACTTACTGAGTTTATGCATATGACCTCTTTTCCCGGGCCTTTCTATGAATAGCACACTTAGTATAGAAATATTACAGTATGTAATACCGCTTCGTAGAATCACTGCTCTTTATGAATAGTTGGTCCTTACAATATGAAACACTAGTCGTATGAATACCAGTCCTTATGCCAGCTTACTGTACATAATTATGATTAACGGTCCTTATTGACTAATCGAGTTACCCCATTCTGATACACGGGCTACGAATACACCTACCCCCTTTTCTTACTTGATGACTTAATCGCCCTTCGCGTACACGACCGACATCTCGGCGCGGTAAACGGCAGAGACACCCTCTTGTGACTGTAACGCACGGATTTTGTCGGGTACATCCCCGAGTCCTTGCACAGACTATTCAGGTGACAGTGAGGGGGAGGGCGAGGGGAGGAGATAGGACAAAACACTCGAAGCAAAATGACAATTCCCCTTGCGGGGGGAGCGGCAACAAGTCGGAACAATATGACTTTAAGTCCCCGTCACCACGATATTAAAATTTTAGTAATCTATGTCATAACATTCTATCTTAATAGGTGGCCGATCACCAAAAAGTCTATCAAACGCAAATTGAAAACAATATTAAGCTTTGAAAATCGAAGTGGAGCGGGACATCCCAAGAATCAATACGAGCTGAGACACGTCCCCACCCCCGCCGATAGCATCGCACCATGCCGAAAATCATCACCCCATGCGCGCCTCTGACACTGAACCAGGAGCGGGGTTTCCGTTACTAGCTATACGGGCATACTCTGTTCCAAAGGGGTCGTGTTTTTTCACCGAGAGTCCTTGGGACAATGCGGATTCGCTTTGACCGTACAAATAAATCCCCTAGGTAAGCGAATGACCAGAGCCCTACAATAGTTTCTCTGTTCAGTTGGATTTAGTCCGAACAGATAGGGACATACTGACCATTTTAACCCTCCCTTTGAATCTTATTAAAACTTCATTCGAAACTTAGACATCACATGGCCAACATGGATACGTTTTTACTTAAAAATGCACCTTTGCATATGTGTATGTGGTTTGGCTGAACCAAGCACACCCCTGTTCCAAAACCAAATTTAGTACCTCTTCACCCTCACCCCCCGCGCCTGACACCTGTTTTTTGATTGTGCCGTTGCAGTTGTACATTTTAACATAATGAATCCCTAAATGTGCGCGTGCATTTCTCTGTCTACTATACTACGAATTATGGGTGGAACGGAACAGTGTAATCGCTGTTTTGAATGCCGACCCGGAGAGCGATATACAACGATGTCAACGACAGCAACGTGTTGATGCCCGTCGGCCGATCATCGATGTCGATCTCGTGCAAGTACGCCCTCAGGCGACGCCAGAAATACTCATGACCCGTCTTCTGGTGACGAGAGAGGGCGTAGTGGAACTGCCGCCACAAGTAGCATAGATTGGAGCCGCCGATAGCGAAGACGGGCAGGATGATAAGCATGAGTTTCTCGGAGAAGATGCAGACGTTGATGACGATCAGTGTGGGGGTCATCTTGACGTCATCCTGACCGCTGTTTACGTTGTAGTTCCAGGTCAAGTGAGTGGCGAGTCCTGGAGGGTCAAAAATCAATACAGGTTGCACGCGCGTAAATAACACAGAAATCCAGAAAATGTACATCCGACCCAACCCAAAGAATAAGAAATGTTAATTTAAACGGGCGGCTGCCAAGAGGGGGTGGATTTGATTAAGTATTAAATAGAATTTTCTGATAGGGGTTGAGTGGATCTTCATTGCTGTTACCGTTAAAGAAATTAATTGATTTGGTAGGAACTATTTTTTTTTGTGCCCATGAATACGGCTGTGAAATTCAAGTACACAGGCGCAAATCGCCGTGAAAATGCTCGGAATTTGTATAAGGGGAATTCCCTTGAGAAAATGCTGGTCAACAATACATTTCCTGAAGATCATCAATTGAGGAGTAATTGTTCAATCATTAAGTGTTGGTTCCAATCTTCCCTAATTAATAGCTGATTTTTAATGAATTTTCAAAGTTGATGCTTTTAACATTATTCTCTATGGGGCTTGATTTACTTGCGTGCGCCCGACCTACAAAACAGGTTCGAGAGTGAAGTTTGGACTTTGATCGTTATTGGAGTGTTGTTGATAGTACCAAATAATTAATACAAGCCAAGAAAATCTCATTCCATAATTATGCATTCTCATGAAGAACAAATATTTAACTGGGTGATGTAACTCAATAAAAGGACGTATACATTAGTCTATATCATTAGTAGTAGTATTAGTAGTAGTAGTTGTTGTTGTTGTAATAGTAGTAGTAGTGGTAGTAGTAGTAGTAGTAGTAGTAGTAGTAGAAGCAGTAGTATTTCTACTACTACTCCTACTACTACTACTACTACTACTACTAATGTTATTATTATTATTATTATTATTATTATTATTATTATTATTATTATTATTATTATTATTATTATTATCATCATCATCATTATTATTTAGTAGCAGTAGTCTGGTTGTTTTGGCTGCTGTTGTTAGTGGTGGTGGTGTCAAAGTTACATTAAAGATAAATGCATTGATTTCCTTACCTAGCATATCGACTGCTATGATCAGGGCCATCCAAGATTTTATGGCGGAGCTGAAGAGGCGATAGTCTCGGTAGGTCTCGGCGAGTCGCATCCGACATCGGTCTAAGAACCCTTCATTTCTCAGGATGAATGACAGGAGGATGTTACACTCGTACTCGAAAGAGCGACGAACGAGGAAGACGGTATGGCAGAAGACGCCGTACAGGAACATCCCCAGGGTCGAGCATGTTACCTGGGGATAAAACCAATAACGTTCAAACCTGTGTTCTATAAAAACAATCCATGGTTTTACCATAGTAATAATAAAGGAAAATCATGGCAAACCATGGTAATACCATGGTTACGGAAAATTTACCATGGAGCCATGGTAAAACTACAATATTACCATGGTTTTATCATGGTTTTACAGTAGTGGTACCATGGAAGTACCATGGCAGTACCATATGAATATCGTGGTAAAACCATGGTAATACCATGGTTTTACCATGATTCCATGGTAAATTTGCCGAAAACCATAGTAAGTCATGGTATTTCCATGTTTTACCATGGTTTTACCATATTACCATAGTAAACCATGGCTTATTTTTTAGAAGCTATGGGAGTCGATAAGGTGACATGCAATATTTATAAGTATTTTCCGAGACTTCTAATTAAGTAGGCCTAATTTCCTTGACTTATAAATCTTTCCTCGACTCTTAAGTCGTGGGAACGACTTCGACCTGCAAAGTCAAGGGTATGATTTAAAAGTCGAGTCAACGACTTATATGAGCTTAGGGATCGATTTATAAGTCAAGAGAACAGGTTGGATGTCGTGAGAACGACATCTTAGGGCGTGTTCACAGTAGAGCTAGTTTTCCCCGCCACGTCCCGGATTCAATCCGGGTCGATGCGGATCAAAAGTCTGGTGTGAACAGAAAAATAACCAGAAGAAAAAAAACCAATCCGGATCGGAAATTTTACTCCCGGGAAACGGCAGGGTTTAATCCGGATTCAACCCGCATCGAACCCAATGTGAACAGAATAGCCTTTTCAATCCTGATTACCGGAAGTTGTAACCCACTGGGTACGATCATTACACACTGAATACTTCGAACAAATCAGCACGCGCTTAACGATAGTGACATCATCAACATCTGGTATTGGCTTATAAGAATTTGTTGCATTGCCCGCCTTATTCCGACCAACTTTCTCTGACACGGTATCGCTGATGTTTTCGACGATATTTCATAACACTTGTCGCGTATTTACATCGATACCCGCCATGATTCGAGCTACGTCACAGGTCATTGATACCAGAACGTTAAGTACCGGGTCAGATCTGCCAATTTACCGATGTGGATGGATGTGGGTCGCACCTAGTGTGAACGGAACTATGAATCCGGATTGAACTCTCATTGACCAAGGTCCCGGATTAACCTGGATAAGAAGGCCTACTGTGACCACGCCCTAAGGCTACGGTCATCATTACACAATTTGAAGGACGGGCCGGGAGTTTTTAGCCAATTTCGCTCAGGCACCGAGCGGCTGCCGCTTAGGCACTGTTTGCTTTTAGGGCATCGCTCGGACGCTGCTGAAGTTTTAAGCGCGCAGTTAAAATTCTGGCGGCTGTTCACTGTTTACTCGCGGCCCAAAATATGCCCGGTGCCCGCACGGTGACTGCCCGGGCATCGACCTAAACGAGCGGTCGCCGTCGAACGATCTAGGTCAAAAATCGAAGCCGTTAAATCTGAGGCTGTCGAGCGGTTGCCACCCGGTCGCCGACAGGTTGCTGCTGAGAGACCGAGCCGTCACCAGGCGGGTGAGTTCAAAATCGGTTGGGGACATCTAGTTCCGTAATGCTACGGTCAAAATGAAAGTGGCAACCGTCCGATTTATAGCCTGCTCGGGCGCCACTGGAATTTAGGCATCACCCAACGATTTTTGGAGAATTTCAGCAGGCTTTACAGCCTCAGCGATGCCCAGTCGGTGCCCTGCCGATTTCCTGTCGGCCGTCGCTCGATTTTAGGTAAAAAATATCCTTGGAAAGAAAAATGGCAAAATCGAGGGAGCTTCTCCGCGCGGCGACCGGGCAGTAACCGACTGATGATTAACCGATTCCCCGCGGTCTCCCACCGGGGAGATTTGGTCGATTTTTAAGAAATCAGCGCCATCCGGATGCCGACCAATTTTGAATTCACCCGCCCAGTGACCGACCGATCTCCCAGCCGCAACCGTTCGACGACAGGGTGGCGACCGGGTGGTGACTGCAAGGCAGCCTTTGATTTAGCAGCTTCGATTTTTTACCTTAATCGTTCGACGGCGACCGCTCGATTAGGTCTTTGCCCGGGCGGCGCCCACCCGGGCACCGGGCGTGTTTTGGGCTGCGAGTGAAATCGAGCAGATGCCGCCAGAATTTAACTGCGCGCTAAAACTTCAGCGGCGACCGACCGATGCCCTAAAAACCAGCGGTGCCTGGGCGGCTGCCGCTTGGTGACCAGGCGAAATTGGCTAAAAACTTGCCACCCGGCCGCCGAGCAGGCCAATTTTTCTAGTTTGTGACCATAGCCTGAAAGATAGATGGAAAACCTTTACACTACTAACCTCAGAACACGAGAACCCTTGATTTGACTTGCCAGTCGTGGTGTAGCCGAAAAAGATGGTTTCCATGAGAGCATTTAAGGCTGGCCAAACGAAGCAACACAACGGGAAGATGCGACACGGAAGAACAACACCGTTTTGACCCGAAAGATACTGGAGCCGTCTTTCCTGGGTTTGTGAGGAGAAATAATTTGTAAACATATAAATATACTATTGTAATAATTTGATAGTGTAATGCGATGTTTTCATTTGTCAAAATTGTACGGAGGATATTGAAATAAAACAAGTAAAAAAAAATCAGAAGACATCTTTAAACACTTAAAAAATAATAATAAAGATAATAAATGCATAGTATTACATTCTTCGCCCAAATTTCTCTTGGTTTATATTACCTTGTATAAAATTAAAGTATCCAAGTAAATACCTGTTTGTTTATTATAAACGACAATACGACATAATACTTATTATCGGTGTCCTGTTTAATCCGGTCATCGCGATTAGGCCGGGGATTACGCCTATATCACGATACTATCCTTATATTCAATTTTATTATCATCGTTGTTACTGTCATTATCATTGCATCTGAATTGCTCATAATACAACGTGACCCAAACAAAAACGTAAACCTGTCTAATACCTTCAATATCAGTTCCTTGGTACCAGCAGATCAGGAATGTTCTATTAACCCATCAATGCCCAAGCCTTCTCCAGACCCAAAATAATCACTATGTGCTATGATACAATCGGCAACACTTTGAACCATTCAACCTACATTGGACATAGTCAACTGTTAGTGGAGGGACAGTGTAAATATTGTGGAGGGAGTTATAATTTGCAAGATATTATGGAAGAAAGAAAAAAGCATGAATACAGTCTAACAAACTGTAGAAATTTGTTTTTTACTAAATTAAAATTAGTGAAGTTAGAAATTCTACATATTTATTACAATAAATTCTCTTTCTATGAAAATTTATCAAGGAACGAGCTGCCCCCAGTCCTATCCCGGCAAAATCAATTATTCAGACACTTGTGTATGAATATTCATGCAATTCTGTTAGTGTGTGGGGGAGAAATGGACATGTATTTTGGATGCACAATCAAACAAATATTGTATCAGGTTTGACAAACAAATCAAGAATTGTTCGATTGAGCTAATTTGACTTATTTTCTCAAATTTGGACACTAAATGTTCACTTTGTAAAGTTTGTACAGTCCTATCTAGTGATGCAGTTCAGCGGGGCTGTGTGCAATGTGGCTGTGCAGTCTTGTTGAAAAGTTTGCACATGTAACGTTAGACGTGACAAGTTCATATTTGGGCACAAATCTGATCTGATAGTTACTGACTAGATCTCTATGTAGTGTAATTTTATTGTTTGATAAGAGGTGACCAGTAGGTAAAATAAAATTAGTACAATTTGTATCAGCGTATATTTATTCAAGGATTGCTACAATAAGACAAAATAGACAAGCATTTTTTTTCATGTTTATGAACAGGGTTGTAGCGTGACAAAAAAAATGTTGCTAAGTAACACTAACAGTAACATTACTAGCTTGATAGGGCCCTAGCCAGTCACTGCTAAGACAATTGCTGCACTAAGTCATTCAAACAAGCATCAGTTGTCACAATTCATATGAATTTTACCGTTTATCATATTTACCAATGGCCTTGCTTGCCTAAATTCAGATTTCAACAATGCTAGTTTGCTATGCCTATGCCTGGCTATTTCAGATCCAAAGGCAAGACTAGTCTGGTCTGCAGTCAGGGGCGTACCTAGACCTTTTTGAGTGGGGGGGTGTAAGAGCCTAATTACCGACAATTTTTTCCGCAAATTACCGACGGCAAACGTCTATACATTACAACCGTATAAAGCTCTGGGCATGTTCAATTGTGTATCCTAATCAATTTTTACTGCACCCCTCTTACACCTTGTTAACAATTTCATTCTCCATTTAAAATAAGCACATAAATC
>JZLH01S0537237.1:42261-56692 GCA_001188425.1 Eucidaris tribuloides
GCATTGGAAAGGACTATAAATCCATTAAACTTAACATAAAATTACCATCAAATATACAAAATTGTCAAAATTCTGTAGGCCTATTATAATTTGGCGCGCGGAGCGCGCCGAAACTTTTTGACTTTTTGGACTCCCCCCCCCCCCCCCATCCGAAAACGGATCAACGCCCCTGGTTGTGAGATGTGGTTTTGTCCTCATGAAAGTAAGTGAATGTTGTTCCGTGCATTTTAAGAGCCAAATTGGACAAATTTGGAACTGACAAGAATCATACTGCTTTCTTAAGAGCCTTATTGAGCATATTGGGAAGTGACAAAAGCCTACGGTGTTTTTAAAGAGCCTTACTGGACATAGAATCTGACTAGAATCCAAAACCAAAACTATCTGTTGATATCCAACTGAGTAAATTATGGTTTACCGGTGACGAATCAGAGAACAGGATTTTCGTGACGGTTTGTGACGTTTCAGCACTTGGAAACAACGTCTTGTTTTTTATATCATCATCACCACCGTTATCCGGATTGAAGGTTGACCTTACCATGTAGTCCTGATGTAGAACACCACACCATCCAAACAGCCGCGGCCCGTTCACGGCATCCAGTGAATTCCCGTTGATTCCCGAATAATATCGAATTTTGACGAACAGGCAGATGACGATAACAGAACAAAGACAAACCGTGAACGTAGATACTGACGTCAGGAGCATGATCTCGTCGTTGCGACCATAGAGAACTTTGAGGAACAGCCAGGTGTTGTAGAAGAAACCCGCCAGTAGGGTGACCAGAAACAGAACTGAGAGTGTGGTGCCGATTTGACGACTTACAGGATCGGGTACTGATTCGACAAACATAGATAAATATTCGTCTTATAAGATTATAATACATTAAATTGGTCTGAAATTGGTGTAGAGACGAAGAACAGGAGGAGGAAGAGGAGAAGGAAAAAGAGAAAGTAAAAAGGAGAAAAAACAACAGCAATAATCGAAGAGGAAGAAAGATAGACAGAAGAGAAACAAAGAAAAAGAAGAATAAAAGAAAAGACGAAGATTGGAAGAAAGAGAGAAGGCGGACTTAATGCAAAAGAGACGAAGGGAGAAGAAAAAAAGAAGAACACTGAAAAAAATGATAGTAGAAGAAGTAGAGAAAGAGAAGCAGGGGGAAGAAGAAAGAAAGAAGAAGAAGAAGAAGAAGAAGAAGAGAGAAGAAGAAGAAGAAGAGAAGAAGAAGAAAAGAAGAGGAAGAAGAAGAAAGAAGAAGAAGAAGAAGACAGAAGAAGAAAAAGGAGCAGGAGAGAGAAAGAATGAGACCGTCAATCGAAAATTATCGCAAATAATTATTATGGACGATTTGATCCATCGTATCCATCACTGGCAGCCAATGGGTAATACACTTTGCTTACACTAAGTCTTTGAAGTTGACGTAATTTGGCCGTCGCCGTTCCAACACAAACTACGCACAACCGAACAGCGTGTAATCCATTCTCTGGTGTCATGTCGATCGATCTCCGTATCATTGTCACCTTCGTGATCGTCTTCCTCCTTTTCAATACAGCTCAACCGTTTATCCAGGTTTTTTTGGACATAACGTGTATTGGAACGTTCCCTGTATCCATCTATTACGAGAAATGAAAGAAATCATGTGAATAATGGTGATAACGATACTGATGATGATATGATGATGGCGACGATGATGATACTGATTTTGGGATATGAAATGATTATGCTGATGCCATAATAACGTAGATACTACTACTATGACTATGACTACGTCTGCTGCTGCGTCTACTACTAATTATTATTATTACTATTACTGCTAATGCTACTACTAGTACTTCTACTACTACTACTACTACTACTACTACTACTACTACTACTACTACTACTACTACCACTTCTATATACTTCTACTACTATGACTTCTGTTACTACTACTACATGCACTACTGCTGTTACTGCTCCTGCTGCTTTTACGACTACGGCTGATATTAACGAACGCTGTCACTATTTTCATCATCATTATCATCATACAATTTCCATTTCCATTTTCACTATCAACAATATCATCATTCTTCATTATTAACATCATCAATCATGAAAATCACTGCCATTTTTATTTCTTTATATCTGTATGCATTGATAACAAGATAAGGATGATTGAGCATTATATTTTCCCAAGATGCAACTAAGGGAAACATGCTCAAAGGTGGCGTCACACCGTCCCGAATTCGACACAAGATGGTCAAACGAATATGGAATTTCAATTTCGCACGAAGCTGGGCCAGAACTTGATCATCATTGCCAATCATCAGTCGATGCAACTACGATGCCTACGGAAGGTCACACGATGGCTTAAAGGAAGATGTAGCCGGTAACTAACAGGAATAATTTAAGAAAAAAATAACACCATGAGTATTTTAAGAATTATGGTACATGGTGATTAAAGACAGCATAAATAAGGGGTACTGTGTGACACTTACACTCAGCAAGGCCCTATCAATTAGTAAATTTCTGTTGGTATTAAGTCTTTGCTAAATTTTCCATAGAAGAAACTACGCCGAAACAGCTACAGGGGGAGGAGCTTATCAATTCAAAAAGTGCATACAATACCACAGCGCGATTAACACACGTCGGGCGGCATGCACCGGTCACGTAGGGTCAGCTCTAGGCCAGCGCACGTGCGAGAACCCCAAATCTTTCTTAACCTATTCCTGTTATTGGCTGGCTACATCTTCCTTTAAGATGCTTTCACGAATGTGACTCGTGTGCCATTCTTTGCTCAACTTTGGGACAGTGTGACGCCCTGTTTAGAAAGTCCAAGGATATTCAAGAATTGAAACTGTTTATAGAGTGCACGCTCCTAAATCCAATGTTGCCAATAACCTTTTGAATCTAAAAGGCTTTATTATTATCTACAAATAGAGCGAATGGAACTGAAACTGAAAATTGGTATACAGGTGTTTAGGTTCTTTGTGCAATATGCACTTGTCGCATTTTCGTGTCCTCCTTGTTTAATTGATAGACACATTTTCATTTTCAAGCACACAAGCAAACAAAGGCAGTCAACTTGAAGCCGCGTATTTTTTGGTATGAAGTGCGCAGATACTATAATAATATACTCTACTGCGCATTACAACATAATTATTTCATACACATAAATCAAAACACAATTACGGTTAAAGTTCAATAAACAAATGGGTTTTTAACCTCTTCTTAAACTCATTCACGGAAGGTGATTGTTTAACAAACAATGGAAGATTATTCCACAGTTTGGGGGCAGCATACAAAAATGCTCTGTCACCAAGGGTAACTCTTTTGACTTTCCTGGAGGATGTTTCAGTAGTGTATTATCTTGAGAGGCGGTAATGCATTTGAGTAGATGATTTTAATTCTAAAAGCTGTTGTATGTATACTGGTGACTTGCCATGAATTGCTTTGAATATTATTAACAGAGTCTTAAGTATGATTCTTTGTTTCACGGGTAACCAATGCAACTCTTTCAGTAATGGACTACAATGTAAAAATTTAATACAATCTGTGGAATGGAAAACTGAATTGAATTGAATTTCATTTAACTCCAAATATCAGAAAAACTAAATAAAGCTAAATACTACAAACAATATTTTATCACACGATACAATTAAAAGCAAGAGAATACAACCTTGATATGTTGTGGTACAGAATTCATTACAGGCAAAATCGCAATTCCACAAAACTGATTATCTGTTGCAAGCACGCCCCAAAATAATCAAATACAAGTGTTAATTTATATACCATGAAAATAAAATGAAAGTAAAGTAAAGCGAAGACAACCGTTGGACAATAGAAATATGACAAGGACAGATAATACCACACATACAAAACACGACAAAGGGAAACAGACGCCAAAACGTCTCCTGGAACATTAATTCTTAACTTGCCTGAGGATTTGAACCTTTATGGACTTTATATGTATTATTTGGTGCAGCTCTGCGACTTTGGCACGTTAAGAGTTAAAGGTAACATTATTGGAGGTTGTCCTCAACTTGCGGTAAGACTATTCTAGAAACGAATAAACTATGCAAGGATTCTACAGTGAAAAATTTTGTAGTCAAAAGATAATTCCTAACAAGCAAAACTACCTCCAGTATGCTTTGCAACAGCAAAATTTGTTGTGTAGCTTTCTATGGGATCAATATCTCTCGGGGCACGAGAGAAATTTAGTGCTGGTATTTTCATGCACCATTCTCCTGAAATAAACAAATTCAAGATAAATCTTTCCAGTCCACATTCCAGCTAGTGAATAGACTGATACATTTTTCGACCAGTTTGGTTCTAGAGGATTGTGTTAATTCACCCAATCATGTCACTGCCCTTTATACATAAAGTATGTTTGGGTATACATGCATGCCATGATCTTCTTTGGGACTTTCGCAGCAAAGGAATGAATGGTCACGATAACCTTGGTTTTCTTAAAATAACTTCAGGGTTCGATCATCGAATGATACTTCAGAACACTCCATGTTTTATTAACAATGTAATTCCGATTCTGTTAATCAGGGTTTTTCAGGATGTTCTGATTTGCGAACTCTTGAAACCACTTAGAAAGCAAGCACTTGGATATGTTGTTTTGCAAAAGAAATTGTGCGTTTACTTCCCGATCGATGCTGTGTTTCTGTACGTGTACTACGCGAAGTCTATTCTGGTGATTGTAACTGCATGTATTTCGCTGTTGATTTTTTTTTTGATTTTTTTTTTCTTTCTTTCGTACTTTCTTTCTTTTTTCCTCGTTTCGTTCTTCCCTTCTTTCTTTTTTGTGTTTTCTATCTTTCTTTTTTCTTTCTTTCCTTCTTTTTCTTTCTGCCTGTCTTTCTTTTGAGTGGCTGGCTACGTATTGTATACATCATAACGATATCTACAATTATGTTGTACAATAGCCCTTGTTGGTTTAATCAAACAACATAACATAATTTCACTTCACGAAAAGATATGAAACTAAACGAAATAATTAATGTGCAATGTTAAAGGTATTGGCTAACATTTACCACACTTAACAAAATCTGAGCTACATGATTCCCCATGCTACCATTGTCTTTGATAAGGTCTAAAAATGACGCCCTGAAAAAATTGTATTTCAAAATGATTATTTAGTGCTTTAAAAAAGTGAAAATCGTAAGTTGATCGGATTCACCTGCCCATTTTCTCCCATAGACTTACTGCGTGTACACCTACGCTATTTAAACTCCCCCGATTTTTAATTGTTTATTCATGCATAACTTGCCATTGGCAGTGTAACTTTCCAAACTTTTTTAATTCTAGGGTGTTCATTTGTCCATATGAACACTACTATGTAGTTCAGATATCAAAATTTGACAATTTTTAAAATTGAAGCTCCACAATGTTAGCCTATCACTTTAAAAAAAACAATGTTCGTTGACCGATTTGACGGTAAAAAGCAGTTACATTTTATGATCACTAATCAGGATTCGAATCGCCACCCTTGTCTGCCTGTAATAGTTTTTTTTTTTGTCATAGTGGCTTTAAAATGCATTTAGTTTAGTGTTTATTCCCTGCCTGGTGGTATTTTAACTAACAAAGGAAAATGACAAGGTTGAAATAGTCCTCAATTTAGGACACCGTGCTCCCAGAATCTAGCATACCGTTTAAAGTTTCTGCTATGAAAACTTCGTAGTCATATATTTTCTCTTTGTGTACAACTATTTTCAGAAAATGCTGTGGCGGTGAAATTTGTTGTGTAGCTTTTTATGTGATCAATTTTTATTAGGGCCTGGAGTTAATTCAGTATTGGTAAATTATTGCTTGTTTTTCTCCATACGTAAACAAATTTAGGCAAAATCGTTCCATCCTGAATATAGTCTACACTATAGACAGTGTCACAAATAAAGAGTCTTGTGACCTTTGACCTTTCAACTCCGAAATCTAATCAGTTCATTGGCGCTTTATACATACTTCCCCAAGTTACATCAAAATCCGACCAGCCATTCTTAAGTTATTGCCGTTATGAGCCCAAATCAGACAATGTATAAGGCCTTGTGACCTTTGTCCTTTCAACTCCAAAATCTAATCACTTTCATCGGTGCTTTATAATACATACTTCACCTAACTTACATTAAAATCCGATCATCCTTTCTTAAGTTATCGTGGTAACGAGCCCAAATCAGACATGTTTTAGGCCCTGTGAACTTTGACCTTCAACTGCCAAATCTGTAATCATTTCATTGTTGCCTCATAGTTCATACGTGGTCCTATTTCCGATAGGCTGTTCTCAAGTTATGGTGGTAACGGAACTGGAAACGGTCGGACGAACGAACAACCCGAAAACATGATGCCTCCGGCAACTTTGTTACGGAGGCACAAAAAAAATAATGAATAACATTTTCTTCTATTTTATTCCAGTGTTAAATGCTACTACTCTTGTTCACTTACTCTGAAACGATCGAAAGTGTTTTCCGGCTTCATTGTTCCTCTCTGCTCCGTCTCTAGTCTCCGGTATGTCTCTGCACAGTAGACATTTAGTTTTCCTCTGAATCGTAGCCCCGTGGAATATGCCCAAGACGTGGAGGTGGAATTTGATAAAACTGCTTCCAGCCATGACAGAATG
Source organism: Eucidaris tribuloides (assembly GCA_001188425.1). Taxonomy (NCBI): domain Eukaryota; kingdom Metazoa; phylum Echinodermata; class Echinoidea; order Cidaroida; family Cidaridae; genus Eucidaris; species Eucidaris tribuloides. The sequence continues at coordinate 48,855 of JZLH01S0537237.1, forward strand.
ATACACAAAGTGTGAACCTGGTAATACAACCGACCGAAACGGATTTAATCCACAAACCCATCAATTATTTACGAAATATGTCACGTGGGAAACATCTGGTGGCTGTAAATTATGCTAAAGAAAGACGAAGGACAGAACAAACACAAATCTTACATTAAAAAGACTGAAAACGAAAGAATATAACATGTAATATACTAAGCGTTCAATAATGTTTGTCCTGAGAGTTCATAAACGTTTTGTTTCTATGATCACGAATGGGAAGATATGAGCAAAGCATTGAAGAGGACGAAAACACGATGAAACAGAGAAAACACAAACGATGGAGAGAGGAAGAGGAAGAAGAAGAAGAAGAAGAGGAAGAAGAAGAAGAAGAAGAAGAAGAAGAAGAAGAAGAAGAACAACAACAACAACAACAACAACAACTACAACAGCAACAAGTCACAAGAACGACAAGAAGAAGAACAACAAGAACCAGTCACAAGAACAATAACAAAAAGAACGAGAAAAAGACCAACAAGAACCAGTCACAAGAACAAGAACAAAATTAAGGAGGAGAAGATGAAAAAAAAAGAAGAAGAAAGAGAGAAAGAAGAGAAAGAAAAGAAGAAAAAGAAGAGAAGGAGAAGAAGAAATGAGAAAACAAATCATGATAATACGCAAAACAGTGAATCTTTGCATTTGCAGACTATACAGATAGATAGATAGATAGATAGATAGATAGATAGATAGATAGATAGATAGATAGATAGATAGATAGATAGAAATATCTGAAATATATAATAGATAGATACACAGATAAGTAGATAAATAGATAGCATCACTTACTTTAAATAGAAGGCTGTCTTGACATAAATAGTGGTAATATCCGAAGCTTATCTACGTATTTGGCCCGACAAAATCATTTTCATATAGTAATGCATTTAGCCAGAGAGATGTACTCCAGTTTAGCCGCAATTCTCGTGTTAAAAGTCAGAGGAAAGATTGGCTGGCCAAGATAAATAAAATGAGTCACTTGCTTTTTTCCCCATCAAGTGTATTTAGATCATATATATTGCGTTAAATTAATATATGGGGAAATGAATTGTATCAGAAAAAGGAAGTGTCAAGTGCATTTGAAGTGTATATGAAAGGGATTATTGAAAGAAATCATCACAACAAAAGTTCTTGAGAACAATTTCTTTCATATGTAAAACAACAATTGTGCTTTGATTGCTATCCTTGGTTGTCGTGTGATCATACCTATCATAACAACATAGTTATTGTTTAAAGTTTCCTTGAATCCTATATATATAACAATAAATTACCCAATTGCTGTAAAAATTAATTAAGGGTATACAGCTTGAGCAATGGATGTACACATATTTGGGAGAAACTCCTGGCTCAGGTGACAGTTATGTTGTCACTCGTAAACTATAGGCCTATACAAATAAAACTTGGCATATGAATTATTGTCAGCTGACAAAAAATCTGGATTACAGCAGTCTATGGGGGAAAACTGGAATGGTCGCTCAATAATTTTCACTTTTTCAAAACACTTAATGATCGTTTTGAACTGCAATTTTTTTCAGGGCTTCATATTTTAGACTGTATCAGAGACACTGATAGCATGGGGAATCATGTAACTCAGATTTGTATTTTAACTGGAAACATTATTATATGATGCCTTTAAAGTGCAAAATTATAAATGACGAAACGAAAACGACCGTTTGTTTGAACAAATAATTATAAAACATGCAGGCCTGCAGGAAGTTAAGTATTAACCAACACACTTTAATTAAAATTTTGTTCACCGAATCTGTTTCCAACCGAGCATTACATGTACATATTCACTTAACCCGTTGGAGACTAAGTATGAGTTAACTCGTGTTGGGGTCTATGGAAAATGCATGTTATAGTGAAATCAAATCGTCACAATCTAAACTATAGACTAATTGCATTAGGTATACATTTTTGTCTGCTTGTCGCTGGGATATATGCTACAGTATTTTGCGTTTATTGTTAGACACTAACGTATCACTGGAACTGTAATATTCAGTGTGAGTAACCTTACGTACCGAATTTGCCCCAACTCTAATTATCGTGAACATACTGACCCCTTATTTTTTAGTCTGAAAACACTTAAGATTAATGATATACATAAATATCAAACAGCTATTTTTATGTTTAAGTACACACATAATTTACTTCCCTTCTTCCACAACGCATTTTCCTTTAACACGGATGTCCATGCTTACCCCACGCGTCATCATTTAAATAACCCAAAACTCCTTTTAGCCCATAAGTCAATTCGACATAACGGGCCAGATATTTGGAATTCGCTCCCACCGCATATAAAACAATGCACATCTCTCTACTCCTTTAAGGCAAGCACCACAATACAATACGGTACAGTTACTATATTAACATCCACTTCTTATACCCAACAACAAACCAAGTTTGGTCCACCCCCTTTTTTCTGCTTTTAGCGCATTTGTTTTGTAGTATACGGTTAAAATTTTATCCGTATTTGACCCAAGTCTTTCATTACTTGTCTCTGAATTGTTGGCCATCAACACATTCGCGCGTCATCACCTGCACAAGCACGCACATGCACCTCTCCTGTGTTCCAAGTAATTATATAAAACTGGATTCACTACGATATGGCCCATCTACATGAATAATCAAGTTTTACAATAGAAATGTTCTTTTACTTTGGCTGTCCGTCTATTCAAGCGTTGCTTAGAACGGCGGCCATCTGCATCAAATGTGTAAAATATGTATTATATTGTAAAGGAAGTTATTATATTTCGGTCATATGCTTTGTATATATGTATATCTATTGTATCATTTTCTTACATGAATGTATGATTTATTATGTATTGTGTTAAATGTTTTTGAATATTTTTTTGTAAATTGAACTTACTTATGTTATATTTGTTATTGTCATGAAAGAAAATATGAAATGCAGAAAATAAAACTTATTCAAACAAACAAAAATATGACTCACTTTCCGTTTTTTATGTTTATTCCTGACCACACTTACTTTACGTATATAGGACATCATCCTCCCGTCATTCCCCACTAAGGAGGGGGAGGGGCGGAGTCCTGGAGGTATCCTCTTAAATGCCCTCCGTTTTTTCTTATCTTTGCTGACTCCAAATCCACTATCCTTTCGTCCTCCTTTATGTCATCCATCCACCTTTTCCTTGGCCGGCCGCTCTTTCTTCTTCCTTTCCCTGGCTTCTCCACATCTCATCTCAGCAGCTGATCTTCATCTCTCTTCTTTATAACGTGTTCAAATCTTTAAAAATATTTGTTAAAAGACGGATTCCAAAATCATGGTTGTTTAAATTTTTCAACAATGTTGTTAGAGTGACAGGCATAAACAACAGTATACAGTTGTTTAAAATATTTTAAACAGCGTTTTTACAGTGTAGCTGTATATCGTGTCAGTTTGTTTGTAGTACCATTTTTCTTTTGTGTGTGTGGGTTCTTTTAATGCGTGTGTAATCGATTTTGATGTCTTTTTAGGCCTTTTTCATCTCTGGTTTCGCTACGGTACTCAATTTTTAATTCGACTTTTAAAGAATAAAGACTTTATGTTCTTATAAATTCATCGCAGCTGGCCTGGATTTTGTTATTTATTGTAAATGTGTACATATCTTTTATCTGTTAGCAGGACTTCGATGTAAAACAGCTATTGCTGATCAAGCCATCCTGTGTAAATATGCAATAAATAACTAAATAAATGAATTCCTCTATCCATCCTGAAGCACCTTACAGTATCTCTGCTGCTTTCAGCTTCTTCAGATGTTCCCCCTTCAATGCTTTACACATAGCTACTGGGCAGACCATTGTTTTATATACTGTACATTGTCTTTTAACCTCATTGGTATTCTTTTGCCATAGATCACGCAATTGATTCTTCTTCATTTCGTCACCCTCATAAAATATTTGATTAAGTTAGAATTTTACCAAAATCGGGGTTTTTTTTCTTCAGTGTAATCTGCTGAGTGAGACACACCTACTGGTATAACTGCCTAACTCATATTATACATACAGATGATACAACACTCTTAAAAATCCTGGGTCAGTCTGACTCGGAGAAAGGATCCGTTGGGGGCACACCCGGAAAAGGGTCAATTTTAACCAAATTCCGGGTCAAGTTTGACCAAAATCCAAGTCAGGTTGACTCATATTTTGGTCAACCTTGGCCCTGAATTTTGTTAAAATTGACCCTTTTCCGGGTGTGCCCCCAACGGATCCTTTCTCCGAGTCAGACTGACCCGGATTTTTTAAGAATGGATCATCCAATAAGAGAATTGATTAACTGTTTGTCCTATTGTCACAGCCAGCTTGTTTTTATCAATTTCCATTGTCTTTCCTGAATTGTCTCCTTCTGAAAGCAATTCATCATCAGCCTGGCATTTCCCTTTAATTCCATTGCAATCAGTATTTTGACAAGCCGTCTTCCAGACAGAAAATTAAAGGCATTGGCTAACATTTACCACAGTTAAAAAAATCTGAGCCGCATGATTCCCCATGCTACCAGTGTCTTTGATGAGGTCTAAAAATGAAGCCTTGAAAAAATTGTATTTCAAAATGATTATTTAGTGCTTTAAAAAAGTGAAAATCGTAAGTTGACCAGATTCACTTGCCCATTTCCTCCCATAGACTTACTGTGTGTACACCTAGATTAATAAAACTCGCCCCGAGTTTTATTGTTTATTCATGTATAACTTGCCATTGGCAGTGTAACTTTCCAAACTTTTGTATTCTAGGGTGTTTATTTGTCCATTTGAACACTACTATGTAACTCAGGTATCAAAGTTTGACAATTTTTTAAATTGAAGCTCCACAATGTTAGCCTATCACTTTAATAATGCTAGATCATATCCGGTATAGAAATATCGAATGACCTCACGCATTGGTGTGATCGTTCATTACACCAGAAGGTATACTGTCTCTTGTATTTCATGTCGTTAAAACCATATTTTTATGTGAGAGGCTGGCCATTCTAAAGCTTTTTTTTTCGAAGTGCGCGATATTTTGGCCTTTCTAATCACTATAAACCAGTACTAAAACCGACAGATATTATTTTTTTCTTTCTACGTACTTTACATGTACTTTGTATGTCTAAATAATTCAATATTTTGCTAAGTATGTGTGTAAAATAAATATCTATATACTTCTGTAGTTTATTTTTGTCAGTTTGCAGCCCAGAACTTGCCCGAAGAAAGCCATTGTGGCCGAGCTATCGATAGATAGATAGATAGATAGATACATACATACATACATACATACATACATACATACATACATACATACATACATACATAGAGGTAGATAGATAGATAGAAATAGAGATAGATAGATAGACAGATAGATACACGGATAGATAAATAGATAGATAGAGGTAGATAGATAGAGATAGAGATAGATAGATAGAGATAGAGATAGATAGATAGACAGATAGATAGATACACGTATAGATAGATAGATAGATAGATAGATATACCTACAGACAGATAGATAGATAGATATATAGATAGATAGAGATAGAGATAGAAAGATTGACAGAAAGATAGATAAATAGCTAAATAGAAAGACAGATAGATAGATAATTAGATAGATAGATAGATAGATAGATAGATAGATAGAGATAGAGATAGAGATAGAAACATACCCCCATTCTCAGAAGTATTGCAACATACAATATAACGCATGTATTTTGAGTTGAAGGGGTCTTTCTATAATGATGCGCTTTTGAAGTTTATTACTGGAAAATAACAAATTATTTGAAAAGAAATTAATGAATATTCTTTCTCCTTTCTTCTCCAATGCGGAGAGATTATAAAATGCATGCGTACCCACAGAAGAGGGACTGGAACATAAAATGTGACATTTTTCGACTCCGGAGGGGTATTTATTCTCACGAGCATATTACATGTAATTAGGTTTCATATTTCCCGTGAAACGGTTTCTATGGTTTGGAAATACTTTTAACCTCAAAAAAATTACCAATGTGTTCCTCTGAAGCGGTCTCAGAAAAAAGAATACACCCAGCGAAAAAGAAAGTTTTTCCTATCTTCACAAGACAGTTGTAAGGAGGATAAGGTTACTAATAATGGATGATGGCCTTCTCTCCACATAATTATATCCAATGTACTGAAAATTCGCATGACATGAAAATTTAGGATGTTTGGAATAGTAAACCGCCTTTAGAATGAAGAAAGAATAAGAAATTCTAACTTGAAGAGGTCCTGTCTAAATCATGGGGCGTATCCTCCTTACGACTGTTTTATGAAGATAGGAAAAACTTTCTTCTTCGCGGGTGTGGTCTTCTGTCTGAGACCACTGCAGAGAAACATATTGGCATTTTTTTGTTGGAAGTCTTTCCAAACCATCAAAACAGTTTCACTGAAATGAAACCGAATTACGATGCTAAACACCACATATGGGGAGGCGAAAAGTGTTAAATTTTATGTTCCAGCCCATCTGCTGTGGGTACGCCTGCATAATCTCTCCGCCTTGGAGAAGAAAGGAGAAAGAATATTCATTGATTTCTTTTCAAATAATTTGCTATTTTTTAGTAATTAACTTCTACCCCTTTAACTCGAATGCATGCGTTATAGTGTATGTTGCAATACTTTTGAGTAGGGAGGGTAGACAGATAGATAGATAGATAGATAGATAGATAGATAGATAGATAGATAGATAGATGCATGCATACATACATACATACATACATACATACATACATACATACATACATACATACACGCATACATACCTACATACATACATAATGTAGATTCGATAGATTATGTCAGATGTTATTATACTGATGTATTCACGTAGGCGTATATAAATTGTAATCTGTGCATTTATTCTTTCGGGGCATGTCGTAAAGGAGAGTGAGATTCGTAATGCTATTGTATAAGTGTGTTCTTTTCTATTCCTGTTCTGTCTTGCCTGTTCCATGAAATCAAATTATGTATTGTCTTATATACACCTTTGCTTCATTTTGAACGTTTTATTTCAGTTTCAAATTCGACAATGACAATGTTCCTGGATATCTTGATTACACAATTTCAATTGCTTACTTTATTTAATGATAATGTGGCTTCACTGTCAAAAAGACGCTCATGTGGTAATCAATAAATACAGGAAATAATTAAGGTAGTTAAGCATTAACTTAACAATTTACCATTCGATTTTAATTTTGAGTTATTGTATAGTCTACAGCGAAATTAGTAGTCTACCTCCAGGCCCTTACATTGCATGGGTGTTCGTCATATACATACACACCTGTGAATAATGTAAGTGAAGTTAGTTAAATTACAAATGTGTACCATAGAGTATTTTTGCTACATGATCTGGTTCCCATAGGGATTAGTATCTATACTGTAGACTAATTGGACTGTATAGGGCAAGGTCATTTATCGTGACTTTCCGTAGTCCCATTAGTGGTATTTTATAAATCCCTAATAATTATTGAAATATTACTAAACCCGTAAATCGGGTTTGTTATCCTTATACCATTTGCGCGTTTTTGAGAAAATTAATTAATCATGACCACCATGACGGTTATTTATAATGTCGTGACCACGTACGTTTTAGCAGTGTACAAACTACGGAAGACTTTCACCGTGTGCAAAAATAAATTACGTAGCTGGAATATCACGCCGTCACATCCTCGTTCATGATCTTGGGAGTGCTTGACAACCTATGTAGTCACAATGCTTCTGTGAATTCGAAGATGTTTGCATACTGAATAGGAACTTCGGTGAGGCGCAACCATTCTATAAATAACGAAGTACTGCGTGAATGGCTTTTGTAAATTCATTGAAAAGATA
>JZLH01S0537248.1:0-16166 GCA_001188425.1 Eucidaris tribuloides
ATTTTGCCTGCATTCACAAAATTTACATGTTAGGCATTATTGCGACAATGATGTTCAACTTTTTTTAAATTCTTCCAGTCTTTCTATTGTTGCTGCCTAGTTCCAATTAAGTTTTCTAGATACAGTAAAATGGTTTCATGAACCTTGCTCAGTTAAAGCAACAAAAGAACTATTAGTTTACTTTATTAGTATGATAGAAGCAAAAAAAGGGAGCGATTTAATTATCAGATTATTAGTGTTTCGGACGTTACAGAATGTTAACTTTGTGCAACATTTTCTTGTTTTTGGGAGATGTATCATCAGACATTACAAGCAGTGCGGTCGCCGACACACTGCGCATGCCACATGCCAATACAGTGAGCACACATTTACAGGTGGTACATTGTATATTCATCCTCTGGCTTGCACATTCCATCTGTCATCAGGGAATTTTATTCGAAGTGTTACATTCCCATTTCCAATGCCCAGAATGAACTTATTCTTGTAAAGAAAGGGGAACCCATGTTTTTTTACTGGGGTCAAACAATTTGTTTCTAGCAATAAACACTGATCTACTGCTTTTAAGTTAGAAGATGATAGGGCCTTGTCACATATGTTAACAGGTGCCTGGTAACGTTCTCGCGAACAAATTGAATTGTCATAGACATTTTGCTGGGCTATTGGAGCTGCATCACAGGCAAAAATACGAAACTCAATCTTTTGACACTTTTTTTTAGTCGTGTGCATACACATATAATGAGTGTGTGTGTTTAATTAATTATTTAGTGAATCCTGTATTTTTTGCGGTCTGATTTCAACGAGATTGAATTGTTGTTTAAGAGCACAGCAAAAATTACCTCTTTTTGTCATTGTCAACAGTTTGATGCGAAGATCGACGGCCAATCATTAAAACACCCTTCAGAATTTGATTTGGACGAGTCTGTGACTGACACAGCACGATTTATCAATTCAGTTTAACTTGTGACACCTTTTCGTACATATTGTGAAAATCAATGATGCGACACATATAGCATGTTAACAATGACGTGTACTAGTGGAACGTCGCGAAACGTATTTCTGAGCCAGTTAGATTTGATATATTGCTAATGACCTCAATTTCATCACTAAACCACTGAGCATTGTGACACTTTCATTAGTTCTTGGGTTATAAATGAAATTTTCCAAGTGAGCTTAACTGTACAGGAAGAAATGATGTATTTTTTGTTCGGACGTTTACAATTGTTATTCGGACGTGTACGCGAAGGTTAACGAAAGTTTGTATTGTTGTTCTGGTTGAGACAGACGATAATAGAATGGACTTTCATGAATTTTTAACTTTCAAGTCCTTCCGTTTGTAGGTGGTCCTTACACATACATGGGTAAGTAGTCTGTCGCGAAAGTCATCACAGAAATTCTTCATGGCGAGGTGAATTTTAATGTTTTCGGACGTTAAAAAGAGTGTTAAACCTGGGACAATTCAGATGTTAAAGATTTGAAGTCTACATCTTTGCATTTTTTAACGGACAACTTAGGATAATGTTTTTTTTAATGTTATGTACGCATAAGTGAAAGTTGTAGCTAAGGCTGCCGTATATTGAAGCGGTTTAGTATCAGAAGCATGACATGTTTTTTAAATGATGCTTTATATAAAAATTAATAAGAAAAAGTTAACGGAAATAAGCGCTCCGAACACAGTATTTGATGGCTTCACTTGTTTTCTATTTCTGACTCGGAATAATCGATTGTCGTTAACCTGGCTCCATATGTCTAATGTGAAATGAAAGAAATGTAAAAATGCTGTAGTTTATATTTTTGCAGACACTACAAACGGCAATGTTTTTCAGTGTGACAAATGTTCCTTGTAATTTTGGCATTTGGAGTGCTATCACAGAGAAGTTGAATTGTTCCCGGTACCGTTTCGTTAAGCATGGACTAAAGCTAGTCATATGTACTATACTGGTACATCGCAAACCATTAGCAGAAATATATTTCGGTCTCGGTCGAGCGAAGTGTTGGCCAAAGTGCGTTTTTAGGGTTTTGATCCATCTTGGAAAAAACCAAGAGCCATCCGTGGAATGTTTATAGAGAGAGGCCTCAGGGAATTAGGCCCTGAGGTGCTAGTGACAGTGGAGCATTGCGAACTGCAAAGATGAGTTCTCGATAACCTGATATGCTGGTGGAGCTTTTGGAGTCTGACATCACAGGGAGCCTATGTACATGTTTAACAGACACATTTGTCCACAAGGTCCTGTTTTATTATTTTTTCATATAACTTCTCACTCTGCCAAGAACTTCCTTTTCATAACGCTGAGCTTATTCTAGCAAATATATACATACACCTGTTACATACAAAGAACTAGCATCTGCAGTTCAAATTCTGTCAAAGGTATTATGCATTTGTCTTTTAAATTGTTTTTTTGTTTTTTGTTTTTTCTGTGGGGGTGTTGGAGTGGGCCTAATTAAAATGTGAAAATGACTTCTTCAGTGCAAGGAGAAAGAGCATAGCAATGTCAGAGTCTATTTAATGAAACAGATGCACAATACACATTGGAAGCCTGAAAATGACAAAATACTGTTATCGTGGGTAGTACAAGTCTTTAGAATGAAATGGGATTATGCCTCCGTACTGTCAGAAAAAAGCATGTGATAACTATTCATCAGCTTAAGTCAGCATGACACCAGGATTACTGGGCTCAGAATTTCTCAAACTGTTAATTTCGTTAGTTATAACTGTTGCCTGAAATTAGATATATTTTATGGTTAGGGCTCTTCCAACAGGAAATTGTTTTCTGAAATGTCGAATCCCAGTAAATTCACAACTTTCTATACTTCAACTGACCTTGCAGTGGAGTGATGCGACTAAATGTTTTTTACAGCATTCTTTTTTTCTACAGATGTCGTTTTAGACTTCAGATGCAGACCTTTTGCCATGATGTTTCATTATGAACCAGTTAGTTTCTGGATTTTGTCTGTTTCAGATCTGCTTCATTGCACTTACTGCATTTCACCAAACAAGTGATGGGAATATTCTATTGCAACTTTCTCTTCTAGACATTTCTGGGATTTGTCCTGTTACCATTTTTTCCATTCATTTTAGTGCTCATTTTGGTGCACCATATCCCATGTGTATACCTGTATTTACAATTTTGTGTCATATCTTAGAATGGTCTCGGATAAGTCTGTTCGTACAGACATGCAAAAAAGCACAAGCCAATTGTAGTCTGTTGAAACTGTTGTGTAGCATTGTACATGGAGCTCTACTAGTGTTAATTCCGTTACCCACTTGCATTAGAGATCAATTTTTTTGAATGTATGTTTCAGGGGAGAGGGCACAAATAGTGATTATTTGTTGTAATTATTGAACAGTAAATTTTAACTTAATTTTCACTAGTTAGGCGACGTCACCACTGATATTTTTTGAAATATTGGTGAAATTTACAATACTAATTATGTGATATATTTGCATTTGTATACTTAATCTACAACCTATAATATTACTTATTTTCTATGAGTTATATATTAATAGAAAGGAAACATTTCTATCTCTACAAGACATTCAGAGAAACTGCAGTGCCAGGAAATTTTATTTCAGCATTTTGAAAATCAGAGGTGTATTCTACTAAATTTGTGAATTCCATTACCACCGACTTTAACCGAAAGAACGATTAACATTAAAAAGATGGAATGAAATGTTGTTGAAAAAGATCTTCACAGTAAGTAATTATAATGAATAATGGTAATTAGACATCCACACTAAGCTGTAAATTGTTTGTAGATTTCAGAGGAACTGTTCCCAACCTAGGTGCTTGAAATATGACTCAATTTTCTGTATTTCCCGTACCGATGGTTTATATTCTTCATTTTTTTTGCTGAATGGCTGAGGAGTGAATGCTATATTTTTGCACTGAGTGATCGCAGGGATACCTCTGACCTTATTACACAGTATTAAAAATGATCAAGGTCATAAGTGTACTTCAACAGCCGAGTGGAAAAAGATGAGCCCAAATTCTCCTGATTTGTAATTCCGTTACCGTGGGAATTGCCCTTTATGAAGTTGATTTATTAAAAACAAACGAAATAATGTTGAAATAGGCCTGAAAACTAAATTTTAGACATATTTTTGTTGTTTTTGGACATATTTTGCTCATTTCATGATTAGAATTTTACTTGCCCAATTGGGCAAGTAAAATTTTAACATTTTGAGTTTTTACTTGCCCCACATGAAATTTTACTTGCCCTGGGCAAGCGGGCAAGTGTTAGTGTCGAGCCCTGGTTTATACATGGGTTATTTCTGTCACGGCCAAGTTCCATAAGTAATGCTGAAAGCAGGAAGGCCAATAAGTCAAAACTGCAAACAATTACTTTGATATGTGAGGCCAGTCCGGAGCAATGGGCCCTGAAAGGTACATCCTTGCTAATGCCTAGTGTAAAAGCACCAGAAATGACATCAGTATTGTGGTAAGATATGTAGGGCAATTAAAAAAAATAGCCAAGGCCGTCACCACAATTGTGTCTGTAATCAGTATAGAACATGCCAGGGTGTTTTCCAATCGGTAGCTGTAACATTTTCAGCTTTGACAGGATGTGTTCACTTCATGCACTGGACTGAACATTACATGTATATCACACATTTGAAGTTGTTTATGTTCAATTCAAAGGGAAGATTGAATGGTACATTTGAGCATACATATTTTGGAGTAGTCTTGTTTCTTTGCTTATGTAATCAGGCGACCTTGTTCTTCACTCCTGGCAAATACAATTTTGAAGTGTATAAACATCATTGGTAAGGCATGCTTTTAGTTGTAAACGTGTATCTGTTTTCTGTATCAATGACTTGTGATTGCTACCATAATTGTAGTATAGCCAGTGTAGCATATTGTGTATATTAACCTTGGCCAGCATTTTCAGCAACCATGTTACAGCTATGCTGGTGGAGACTGTGTTGTTTTGTGTCTGTTCGTAGTTCTTACCTTCCAACACCTACTTATGCCACGTCGGTAAAGTGTTCTGTCGTATTAATCAATTATGCTTCAAAAATGTAATACTGTGTACTACTTGTCTGGTTTTTGGAGTACGACATAAGAGGTTTGGTAATTAGACATAAGAGGTTTGGTAATTAGAAGAAGTTTCAGGCTCACTCAGGGTTGACAGATTTAAATCAAGTGATTTCATCACAGATTTTAATCACGATTTGAATCATTGATTTTTTTTTTCAATCACTGATTTAAATAAAACAAAGAAATACATAAGAAATTGGTCATGTGACAAAAATGGTGAAAAAAAAACAAGATTTGACTTTTGTGTTTTGTGTAATAACGTTAACAATGAAAAGTGTAATATTTTAAATAATGCATTGACTCAATATCTATTAAATCAACACCTTTTCCCCACATAATGTGGGCAATTTTTGAGTTTATTATTTAACAGATTAAAAATTGATTTAAATCATAACAAAAAATTTAATTCAATTGAATATGATTTGTATAATTTTAATTTTAATAAAAACAATCGCCAATCCTGGTCTCAGCCCTCCCATGTGATCACAATTAAATACACTCGGAATCTCATCAACAACCCTCCTTGCATCGCAGGCTACCATCATAAGTTTGATGACCGTATAATTTCCATGACAACACCTGTTTTATGTCAATGTATCCATCAGAATAATACATATATGTCAGTGTACATGTACATTAGAAGCTTCGTACATCATGAAGCCGTGTACATCATGACGTGGGTGCTTGGCTGCTTGTAACAAATAACTTTCCCTTGAAGGCAACTTTTATGTGAGTTATTGTTTGACAAATATTTATATTTCATGTTTTCCCCATTTTGTCAGGGCTTCTTCGGTTTCTCGAAGATCGAAGAGCTGGAGATCGCCATTGAGAACTGCAAAGATGCTGTTAAGGGGACGAGAGAGCATTCAGAGCAGAGACGGAAGCTGGTGGCAAAACTGGTTCAGCTGAGACTCAAATTAATGGAGATTAAGGTAGGTTAAGGGCAGTGTCACACTTTCCCGATTTGGCTCGCCAGAGGAATCCCGGAGCACAAATTTGTTGATGTTCTGGTTTCAGTACTGGTTCGGTAGCACACGTTCAGTATCACATCGCAAAGAATGGTAGTACATCGTCAGGACATCGTCGAAACATCTGCGACAAAATCAGCAACGGCAGGTGATGGTAGAAATTTGTTAACCCTCTAAATGCCATTGTGCTTCCAGGGTGAGCAACGGGACTACAATAGTAGTACATTCACAGTACAGTATGGCGTCATAAACGTCAGTAGAGCACCTACACGAATAGTGCTCCGTAATGGATCAGTGGCTCTTCAGTGGCCTAGGTACTGTTACAGATGTGATTGCTGATGTCCTGACAAGGTACCAATCCCCGAAAATCAATGAATTTGTGCTCCGGTATTGCTCCAGCCCAGCCAAATCGGCTAGATGTGAGAGAGCCTTAACTCTTAACGTGCAAAAGTCACAAATATGCACTAAATAATACACATAATGTCCATAGGGCTGTAATTTCTTTGGCACAAGAGTTAAACCGCCATGCATTGTACAGTAAATCAAAATGTACTGTGTAAGACTTTGAAGCTGTTTAGATATCTGCATAAGGCCTTGAAGCTGTTTTGATATAGATATCTTTCTATTCAACGATTGTTTATCCAATCTGTTTGTTATTGTTTTTTCAAAGCTGATTTTCCTTGTGATTCTCTGATATTCTAGGAAATGTCTGCAGCACATAACATTCTACTGGCTTTATTCCAATTACCACATTTGAATAAATTGTTTACCTGATTTTTCAAGAATCATCTTATCATGCATTGGGTACGGAGGGACAGTGAAATTTACCATGCCAGTTTGTCTTGTTTTGGACAGTATCTGCCCTACTTTACGTACATGCAGAAGAGATATATTAGCAATTTTAGAGTAAAGGATTTAAACATTCTACATTGAATTTAAAATCAAAAATCATTGTCAAAGACTCAGTTTGTATTTTTTTTTTTTTTGCTTTTTACATGGACCCTGGTAAAAAAAATAATAATAGAAAAGCCAGTGACTTCCTTTGGCTTGGTTACACTCTAATCCAAAGTTATTATTGTATCATATTATCTTTCACTTTGTTGGTTTGCATGTTTTGGTACCTTGCCAAGGATACATAATATAGAAATGTAAGCTAATATTCTGATGTGTGTTGTTGCTAGAGGCACTTTCTCTAAACCCCTGAAATCAAATTTGCCAGAAAACTCCATAGACTTTGCTTACTTAATCCAGGGTGTGATACTGAAAGGATTAAAAACATATAGGCTAACATTGTAGAGCTTCAATTTAAAAATTGTCAAACTTTGATATCTGAGCTACATAGTATTGCTTAAATGGACACATAAACACCCTAGAATACAAAAGTTTGGAAAGTTATTTTATCACCAGCAAGTACATGTATGCATGAATGAACATCACCCATGAATTTCCACTCTGGTGGAATATAAAATAGCCTAGATCTACACACAGTCAGTCTATGGGAGGAAATGGGCATGGCGAATCCAGTCAACCCGAGTACTCATAGATTTTCACTTTTTAAAGCACTAAATATTAGTAAATAATCACTTTGAAATACAATGTTTTCATGGTGTCATTCTTAGACCTTATCAAAGACACTTAGAGCATGGAGGATTATGTAGCTTACATTTTTTTTAAACTGTGGTCATTATTTAGCCTATGGTTTTAAAGCAGAACTACACGTATTGTATTACAGTCATATTTTTAGAGTACATGATCATCACCAGTAGAAGGTACTGCCTGCCTGTAATATAAATCATAACCATGATTCCAGAAATACGAACCAGTGCAGGAAATAAAATTTTATTTTCTGGGGCTACTTTCAAGCCTGAGTAAGTGATGCCAGTATGTTATACATTGAATCCTATGAGATTAATTGAGGGCTATTTAGTGATTTTAGGGGGCTATTTTGTTAATTTTGAGGGCTAAATTACCCGTCGTCCCAGGGTATTTCCTACATGTACGCTGATACAAACAATGTATCTACACATTAACTTTCAAAATACAATTAGCATTTTTGCACCTCATTTGGGGATCAGTTTTAATCCCTTGGGCTCAATGCTACGTATTGATTAATGAGAGTGGACATGATTCCATGTGGTTGACTATAAAGGGAATATAAACCATAAATTTATGTTTTCTTGTTTCAAAGAAATCTACACAGGATATGTATTTCGTCATTTATTCTGGTAAAAAATGTGTACATTGTTGAACAAGGCATTACGCAATTTAACTCTATAGTTCATCCAGTGTTTGACTAGAAGTCTGTCATTTGAGAATGCAATGTACTGGGCTTCTGTAAAAAAGCCCTTGTTCTGACCCCAAGGCCATGGGGTGAAGTCACCCCACCCCAACAGATCTACATTTAAAGACACTGTATAACATTGTGGAAGCCCCATTTAATAAACTCACTTCTAACTCACTTGATCAAGGATTATTCAGTCTTAGACTGTTGTTCTTATCTGTGGATTCCATTATTTGGGGTTGTCATATTTGTCTGGGTCGTCTTTCCACCACTTCTCAAGACCAGATTTGACGCTGTTGATAGTGGTACTCTCCACAACTTCACCCGGTAGACTGTTCCACATTGTGACTGTTCTATGGCTGAATGAGATTTTTTTTTAGTGTGGCCACAGGTTCGATTACACAGTGTTCTTCTTAAAAAAAAGTGTTGTTCTTGGAGAGTGTCAAACTTGTACATTATCCTAAAAACTTGTATCATATCTGTTCTCTTCCATCTGAACTGTAGAGTGGGGATTTTCAGTGCAGTGTTTGAATGGATGAATAAACACCGTAGAACACAAAACTTCAGACAGTTATGCGGTCACTCGTAAAATATGTACAGATAAAAATCGACATATTATTGTCAGCTGACAAAAATTCTGGAACACAGCAGTCTATGGGGCAAAACTGGAATGGTCGCTCAATGATATGCACTTTTTCCATGCACGTGTTGAACTGTAATTTTTTTTCAGGGTTTTATACTTAGACCTTAGGCTAATGAAACTTGATTATGAGTTTCCCCGTCACCCACCCTCGTTATGATTTTTGGGCCGCGTTAGTGACCGAAAATCAGAGAATAATTCATTATTTTGAAAAATTCTTTTCAAGCCTCACCTTTTCAGTTGATTTTGAAAGTTTTGGTAGGAAACAAATCTCGGAAATGAGTTTAAAAATAGACCCAATATTGTTTGTATTTCGTTTCAAGATCGTCTGTTGGTCTATAATGCATCAAAAGGATTCCACTGTACAATGTTCCAATGTTTTGGGTTAGAACCGTTAGAAACTGGAAATGTGCAAATGGAATGAACAAAAAAACCTTTAAGTGTTTGTAAAAAAGTTAAAATAATGAAATCCTGCATGTAATGAATAATGAATAATGAAACAGTTCCCTCATTATGGGCTGAAAAAAATGTGACGGGAAACTCATAATCAAGTTTCATTAGCCTTATCAGAGACACTGGTAGCATAAGGAATCATGTAGCTCAGATTTTTAAAACTGGAAACTTTGTAATACGTTGCCTTTAAATCATTCATGACCCTACCCTACATGTTATCAAGGTCATATAATAAACAAGTTCCTTCCAATCTAAAGATATACATGTACCTAATGAACCTTTTTTCCTGTATTCTCCTGTCAGGAAGGGGAAGAGATTGAGGACAGCAAGGAGGTCAAGGTTGTCTTAGGTCATCATTTTAGTCGGATGAGTGGCACGAGTTCCAACGACCACTGTGAGGTCTGTCTGTCTGTCATCTGGGGTATGCTGCAGACATGGTTCAAATGTACAGGTAGGATCATAATTTTTTCCTCTCTGTTGCTGTCTAAGTGCCAAATCTCTTGACATCTCAAAAGATGCGGCAGATTCGAAAGAAAAAAAGACATGAAGTGCCCCGGGAAAAGATTTGTTTGTCACAGAGTTATCGCACGAAAAGTTGAGGGGGGCCTTTTATGCCCCCCCCCCAGTCTTTTTAGGGTTAAGTACGGATCTTTGGTCTGAACAAATTTTGTCTAAAATGCACAATAAAAACATAACATTAATCTAAAAAGATCAAGGTAACAAATCAAATAACAGGGCTGATTGCATACAGTATATTGGTACTTGATTAATTAGAAAATATTAGTTCAGAGTTGCCAAGTGGTACTGATTTTTCAGTAATTTCTACTGAAAGTGGTAGAAGAATACTGGAAAATGCATGAAAAATACTGACTTTATCAAATCATTTTTGTATAATTCTACTGATTTATGGTCGAATTACTGATTTTGACTCAAAATATCACAAAATTACTGATTTTCAGCTAAGAAATTACTGAAAGGCATTGTTGAAAGTTGGCAGCCCTGTTAGTTTTTGCTGTTTTTATTTTTGTTGTCTTTTTCTGATTATAACTACTTTTTCATGTTATTGATTTCAGAGTGTAACTTTGGTTGCCATGGAAAGTGTTTGAACTTAGTCAAGAGACAATGTGTCAGCACAAGGGTATGTACTTTCTCTCTATTCTCTTACTGTTCGCAATTAGATGTTTAGATACCATAAAAGAACGAATTTGAGTGATCACTTTTCATGAAAAACATTTTCATTTCTGAATCACCTGATCTATGAAGAACAGTATTATTTCTGGGTAGAAAATTTTTTTTAGAAATAAAATTTCCAGTTTAAAGGTAAATGACATGACTGGGGTAGTACCTCAACTTGGGCTGAAGACTACTCTAGAATTCAAGTAAACTATGCAATGGATTCTACCTGCTGAGAAATCTTGTTAGTCCAAACATTGACTCATTTAAATAAACTTACGCTTCAATATCCCTCAGTGGCAAGTAAACCTGCTTAGTGGCTCTGTATGGGTCCCCACTATCTTTATAATCGTGCCCCAAATAAAATTAACATCCATCAGTATAGTTCATGCTTGATTCTCCTTCAGAGTGAACACAATTAGAGGCAAAATCCTTCACAGCTGGGAGATCCACTCCTGCTACGTTTATAGTTGGTATAATATTTAAACTCATTTGGTTCTTGAGGCCATTTTTAAGTGTTCCCAGTCATGATAGTCACTAACCTTTTAATAGCTACAAAATGAGAGATTGACACAAAAACAATATTTTTCACTTTGTTTTGTTCCAGTAAAAGTGTGGCTTTTCTGCCAGTTATTAAAAAAACCTCTGGTTCTAAGACCTAGGCCTGGATCTCAACCCGTCTGTAGCAACCTCACCTGAAAAATGTAGTTATCCTTGTAGATGTTGCGGGTTAAGGAGTATCAATTGTTGGTGCTAAGGGGTAGTAATGTCCAAATGTCGTGATCCTCTGTCTCCTGGCACCTATCCTCTGGAACTAGGCTAAAACCTCTCTAGGGGACTGGCAGAGGAGACTAAACAAGACCTGGACCTGACCTCGTATCTGAATATCTGATCCTCACCTACAAGAAGAATGTCGAAATCAAACACAGGAAAGAGTTTAGCAGGACACATAATTTTGTTAGTTATATTTCAAATGTACGGATGTTATCTTCTTGGAAGAACCTTCCGATGTGACAACTAAAACGCCCACATTAATAATAATCTTAAATTGCAGCATCGTCTCTGTAATGATGATATTTTCTGCACAATGTTCAACATAAAACAGGCACAATTGGGATGGAGAAATAAATTTACCAATAAGTTATTAATGATTAATAATATTATATAGATATTAAATACAAATATATTATTAATAAATTATGGATTGATAAAATAATAATAAAAAAATGATACTATAAATAAAATCAATATAATCACAGACGAACTATGACTTTGAGATTAGCTCAAAAGAACACGTTCGCGAAAAAACAAGCAATAACTGGACAGAATCAGCACGTAAACACATAAGAATGTGAGATTAAAAAGAAACAACGCAACATAAGAATTCACAGAAAAAGAGTAAGATTATTATATTATATTGTAATATAATAATTAATTGAATATAGATTAAAGCAAGTCGTAATGTATGGTAATGTTAAGATTATAATAAATAAGATATCTGTAAGCAGGTAATTAGAAACGCTCAGTTGATTTGTGGGTATAAAAAAAGCAGCGCACGACATACACATACAACACAAGGACAATAGAAATCAGATCTTTTTATAATAACTGTAAACGCTGAATATTTCGCGGTGGTTATTTTCGGAATTTCGCGCGACTGTACGAGAATGCAGAAATTTTCACTTCCTGACATTTCTGTACAAAGTGATGCAAATACAATAATAATCATGAAATATACTCTCAACAAAAGTTCCTCGAGTGCCTTGAAGCAGAATCATGAAAATATATGGCGTATACAGTAATTTATTTCAATGTTTATAGGAACAGATGGAGTGTACAGTAACATGTTTGTTAGTGGTGTTATTGTTTGGGTTTTTTTTTTACTAGTTAATAATAGGTTTCATAATGAAAATTTGAGAATTTCTTGGAAAACATGTCTGAGAAACATGAAATGTCTTTGAAAAGGATGTGTTTGTGAGTTTAGGAGGACGCAGAAAAAAAAAAAAAAAATGTTGGTATTGGCGTATGACATGACATTTTCCAAATAGGGTCGGGCGGCGGATTTTTTTTTTTTTTTTTTTTTTTTGGCTACCGTGTAATTTATCATGTAGAACTTATATTTAACAACCTCATTCGATAGAGAGGGTCTGTTGCATTCCAAGTTTACTATTATGCCCGCCATTTGCCGATTTCGCGACAGCCCGTCGCGGCGGTCCGACGTGCCGCGCCGGGCTAGCTGCGTACGCGTACACCACTGAACTCTAAACACTACGGTAGTGTTAGAGTTCAGTGCCGTACACTGAAACTCTGCTGCGTACCGTACCGTACCCGCGCTCGCGTGCTGTTGTTGTTTTTTGATATTCGCAACCCGTAGTGCGCCATCGTCTCGTAAAAACTTTTTTTTTTTTTTTTGAAAAGTGGCAGGGTCGGGGTTTTTTTAGAGGTCGGCGGGTTACCCAAATACAACAATTTTTTTTTTTGGCCTTATCCATGTCAATAGGTTAATCTAGTCCTATGTGGGGAAATAGATTCATATAAAGTGCGTTTGGTTCGAAGTAAAATAATTCATCCTTACAAACAGAGTGTAAAGCAGTTGTCAAGCAGTTTGTTGGACAGTTAATCAGTCTGTTGCAAAACAAGATTGTGTGAGAAATTGGTTTAAGTTTGAGAACAAGTATTAGTATTTTTATATATTTCTTTGTCATTATATTTGGAATTTATGAGTGAATGAAGTAATCTTTGTCCCGCGTAGTCCTTTTATATTATTGACTCAAGTCATATGAAAGTGAGATGGCACCATCGTAGTTACTGGTGACATTTTTTTTCCACTTTTTCAAGGTTTCAAGAACGTGCTACGAATTAAATATCTGTCCAGAGAAAGGGTTATCACCCCAGAATTACAGATGTGCTGAGTGCAGAGCTCCCCTTGCATTTAGTAAGTATGCGTCTAAGTGTCCACGGAAGTGAATTTTACTCTTGTGTGTTGAGCATGTCAATCAATTGCCATCATAGAATATGTCAGCAATTTCATGTGGTTATATTTTGCACAATAATACGTCTGCTGTATGTTTCCTGTGATATGGGAAAATAATTACAGAAATTAAGCCAGTGTAGAGAAAACTCAGAATTTGGCAGAAGAACAAGTTTTTCATTCAACAAAAACATAAAATACTTACAGTGTGACAACTGAAATTAAAGCAATACTTTTTCATTATAATGAGAGATTAGCAGGAACACTTGTTTGATACATGTGTGAAAGCCGTAATGTTAGCTAAGTACCATATAATAGCATGTATACATGTTACAGTTGACTACTTTTCATGGTCTGTTGAATTTTGCAAAAAAATATGAAATTTGTCTTTGAGAACTTATAAGATCATGGAATTTGACCTGTTGGAATAAGGACAACTTATGGGCCTAAATTAAGCTAATCATGTAAATCTCTGGTTTGTACTTAAATTAAGCAAAAACAGTAGTTTTTACATAAGACAATAAATTTTGAGGAAAAGGAGGAAATTCATATCAGGTCTGAGTCTTCCATAATTGTATAATTCCTGTTAATTGCATTGCATTGTGGGGAAACATTGGTGCCCCTGTTTTTATCACTTGAGTCAAAAGAGTGTGGTATTCCATTCTGCCTTGACAGTGTATCAATTAAGACTATATGGGCTCCTAGATTCTATCATTTATATCCATGAGCTTTATCTGTGACAGGTCGTACTGGAAGGGATTCTCCTGATGATATTAACCTCATCCCCAATTTAATTTCCAAAAAAAAAAATGGGCAATTCCAGCGTTACGGACATTACATTCAGACACTTTTTTGCACATTTGGGGGCTTATTTCTAGAAATCATCATTATCATTCTGAACCTTTTTGTGGTAATCTCAAACAAGTCACCCTGAAGTGTTAACAGTTTAAATTTGAATTAGTTTCTGTTTATCGTTTGGTAGTTATCCCACATAATGCTTGCCGCTACGGACATTACATTTTTTGGACATGACTTTTCACCTACCAACGTATTTGTCAAAAATTTTGTGAGCTTAAGCATGAAGTGAAGCCAATTTTCTTCTGAAATGTCTGCCGAGGACCTGTTCAAGTTGTAGGATGACAATTAGGTACAACAGATTCAGTATATTCCATACAGGACCAGAAATGTTGCGTTACGGACATTACATTTTTAACGTTACGGACATTACACCTCGGACCACTTTTTTAGGTCCTCATATTTATACTTAAAAGTGTTTGATAACTAATGTAAAGCTAATATTAGTCATTTTTGGTCCTTTCTTAACTGTAAACTACCATGAATTAATTCTGAAGTGCTGTTGAATGTCAAATAATGAAACTCAAAGATTGTGCATTTTTCAAAAAAGATAAGAAAATTTTGCAAGAAAATGGGCTTTTTGAAGAAAAGTATGTCTAAATATACTTTAAATGTATTCAAACACCACTCAAATTAAAGAGTTCGATGAGTTCTATTGTGTGATACTAAATTTATCACTGTAGCACATATATTTTTGGAATTATTACAGATTTCATGATTTTGAGCCCGGGTAACATTTTTCACGGAATTGCCCAAATATATACTTTGGTTTAAAGATTTGCGTCCAACAAGATTTGAACCACAGATCATGGGATTTGCAGACAAGCTGTCTAACTGTTGAGTGAGCTGAGATTCAGTTAAAGCAACTGTAATTTGCACTCTTATTCCATGTGGCATACCTACGTGTACACATGCAAGGATCATCAGTGCGTATTATCAATACCTAATGCATATTGGCCATCACCTTCACAGTTGAAGCTCATGAATATTAATGATAGAATCAAGGAGCCCATATTCTCTCAACGCAGTGTACCTTTAAAGTGATAGCTAACATTGTGGAGCTTCAATTTAAAAACTTGTCAAATATTGACATCTGAACTACATAGTAGAGTTCATATGGACAAATAAACACCCTAGAATAAAAAAAGTTTGGAAAGTTACACTGCCAATGGCAAGTTATGCATGAATAAACAATTACAACTCGGGGCAAGTTTAAATAGCGTAGGTGTACACACACTAAGTCTATGGGAGAAAATGGGCAGGTGAATCCAATCAACTTACGATTTTCACTATTTTAAATCACTAAATAATCATTTTGAAATACAATTTTTTCAGGGCGTAATTTTTAGACCCTATCAAAGACAATGGTAGCATGGGGAATCATGTAGCTCAGATTTTTTTAACTGTGGTAAATGTTAGCCAATACCTTTAATCAACATGTTTCTATACATTTACACATTATCTTAACAGGTGGACTGCAGTCAGAACCCAGACTTTGCGATTACAGCGGCTTGTATTACTGTAGCACTTGCCATTGGAATGACACGGAGGTCATACCAGCTAGGGTCATACACAACTGGGATTTTGACCCCAGGAGGGTGAGTTTGGTCAAATCTGTCTAAACGGGGCCACTTGGACAGAAAGCTATACTTTCCTGTAAAGTTAGGGGCTCCCAACCAACTCCCAGAAAGAAAACAAATGTATGTGCATATACAGAAAGGACAATGACGATGAACAAGAATATACATGCAACAAACTTTACGAAAAATCCATTAACCCTAATACCACC
>JZLH01S0537259.1:19435-32760 GCA_001188425.1 Eucidaris tribuloides
AAGCTATTTTTATGGAATTTTATTTTGAAACGGTAAACTTTATCACCATTTAGTGGATGGTTCGAAATCAGATTATATATTCAATCTGTCGTGTGAATACTGTATAAAACACATGTACTATATGGACTGGAAGTCTAAACTGCTGAATCAATTAATTGAAAATATTTATAGATAACATTTTGCTGATTGGTGCAATATTCTAGGTAGATTGCAACATGATACGTTATTATCGCGTGATAGTGAACAATGATTTTCGTTAACAAAACCATAGTGACCCCCTACTCTGATTCAGCACCCATTTTATAAAATTAGCCGTTAAAAATATTGACGCCTTAAAAATATTGTAACATTTTGCGGCGCTGGAAATTGTGAAAAGTCTACTTCAAAATGTAAAAGTCAGAGCAGGAGCACATCCACTGAACATAAACAATTGCAAAAAAGTTTTTTCCATTCCTTTTCAATGGTTTAAGACAAATAGGATTACGTAATGATACAAACATGTATTTGTCGTGGATTTGTAAGTTTTTGTGTGTTCTTACGATACGTCAGAGAGTTTAGGATAAGATTTGCATTCGGCACGTGTGTCATTCCGCATGTATATATATAGAACGTCATTCCGGTAATAATTTATATCATACGGCAATATGATACTGACGCATATACTTTTACACACGTACACACACAAACATGATTTATTGGATTGCATTGTGCTACCAGAGGCTTGTTCGTTCGTGGGACCTACTGTCGTAAAAAGGCAAGTCCCGCACGCGTTGTCATCAAGCCTGTATTTTTTTTAAGTTTGAGTTTGGGGAAAAGAGTATGATTAATAAGTCACTGCTTTTTGTACTAATAGCCAAGTCTCACCCTTTTAGAGAAGGTAGGTGGCAATCAAGTTCTTATTTTCATATATTTATTTATTTATTTATTTATTTATTTATTTATTTATTTATTTATTTATTCATTCATTCATTCATTTAGTTGAAGCGTTATTGTATTCCAAGAAACATGTGTGGATATAATGTTTTGACTGGAAATTGCATTCTATTTGAATAATTTATTAATCAAACTAACACAAATATTTTTGTGTGGTAACCGATTTCATTCTGATTGGTTAACACTGTCCTATTATTTTCTGTGTCAGTACTTTGTCAGCATGGCAAATTTGTAGTACTCGTACCCATACCTGTACGTATGGTCTCATACCCGTACCCATGGTCTCATACCCGTACCCCTACCCGTACACGTACCCATGTTTCAGTCTGGCTCCGTACCCATACCCGTTCCCGTACCCACAGGTTCGTTACCTTTACCCATACCCATACCCGTGGCTATGGCTATGTACCCATACCCATACCCATACCCGTACCCATGGCTATGTACCCATACCCATACCCCTACCCGTATGACTGGGACCCACACTAAAAGTATGCAGCATAATATTTCGTGGAGAGATTTTGTTAGAAATTTAGTGTTTTGCTGTTCTTCTCAAGTACTCTGTTCCGTACCAAAGGCCATTTTCACAAAATCAAGCTCATGTATTGATAAATGGTTTAAAAATTTAGTGTTTTGCTGTTCTTCACAAGTACTCTGTTCCGTACCAAAGGCCATTTTCACAAAATCAAGCTCATGTATTGATAAATGGTTTAAAGCGTGTTTTTTTTATAAGGCTTTAAGTCCTAGAACCACGTTTCCCCCTTTAATGTAAAGCACAAAAAGCAAAAGGCCCAGATTTTGACCATGTGGTATTGCCCACGTTGAGGGTTGAGGTCAGGGTTAGTTCATGAAATTATCGTCGGAGCAATTGTCGCCCGAGAAAATGTCACGGAATCCATTTTCGGATACTGACAATTACCGTGGCATTTTGGTAAAATAAGCTTACAATTTCGTTTCACAGTTGACAGTTATAATTATGATAACCAGAGGAAGTGAACTTTGTGATTGTTCAAAGTCACCTTCGACTTGTTATTTTCTATGGATTTTATCTGATCTGACGCTGTTTAGAAAAGAAAGAAAGAAGGAAGGAAAGAAAGAAAGAAAGGAAAGAAAGAAGGAAGAAAGGAAGGAAGGAAGAAGGTATGTAAAAAAGTAAGAACTATAAGGAATATGAAGAATACATGGTTATTATGATTTATAAATTCAACAATAGTTTTTATGACTCTTGTTTTACAATTTTTCTGTAAGATTTGGTGTGTGTTTTTTCTGATCCTACAAAAATCGACCGTCGAGTTCAAAATGTTCAAGTGATATCCCCACGTTAGATCTATGCTTTAAAGGTATTGGCTAACATTTACCACAGTTAAAAAAAAATCTGAGCTACATGATTCCCCATGCTACCATTGTCTTTGATAAGGTCTAAAAATGACGCCCTAAAAAAATTGTATTTCAAAATGATTATTTAGTGCTTTAAAAAAGTGAAAATCGTAAGTTGATCGGATTCACCTGCCCATTTTCTCCCATAGACTTACTGTGTGTACACCTACGCTATTTAAACTCGCCCCGAGTTTTGTTTATTCATGCATAACTTGCCATTGACAGTGTAACTTTCCAAACTTTTTTATTCTAGGTTGTTTTTTTGTCCATATGAACACTACTTTGTAGTTCAGATATCAAAATTTGA
Source organism: Eucidaris tribuloides (assembly GCA_001188425.1). Taxonomy (NCBI): domain Eukaryota; kingdom Metazoa; phylum Echinodermata; class Echinoidea; order Cidaroida; family Cidaridae; genus Eucidaris; species Eucidaris tribuloides. The sequence goes on from JZLH01S0537259.1 coordinate 22,053, forward strand.
CAATTTTTTAAATTGAAGCTCCACAATGTTAGCCTGTCACTTTAACGTGGACTCTCCGACTGTAGGGCAAGGCCATTTTTCGTGATTTTCCGTAGTCCCATTAGTGGTATTTTACAAATCCTTAATGATGATTATTCAAATATTACTAAACCCATAAATCCGGTTTGTTATCCTTATACCATGTGCGCGTTTTTGAGAAAATTAATTAATTATGACGGTTATTCATAATGACGTGACCAGTGCATGTACAAACCACCGGGGACTTTCACCTTGTGCAAAAGTAGATTACGTGGCTAGAATGTCATTCCGTCATATCCTCGTTCGCAAACTTGGGAGTGCTTGACAACCTATGCAGTCATAATGCTTTTGTGAAACCGCAGATGTTTGAAAACTGAATAGGAATTTTGGTGAGGTATTTGAGTGCAGCCATTCTATAATAATGGAGAACAGCGTGAATTGCTTTTGTTAGGTTCATACAAAAGGATACCTTCTCTGGCAGTACATTCCAATGTTCAGCAGGCATTCATAATTATTAATAACACAGCTGTTACAGCAATCTAGCGAGTAATGTTCGTGTCTGTGAAATCGGCATTGACGGTGATTCCTTCTTCTACGAATGGGAATTTGTCGCACTTATTAGTCGATTATCTCATCAATGCGCATGTAAAATTTGGAGAACAAAGGCCTTTTCTCATCAGCAACTTCATCTTAATCAATTAGCAATGCTATTTTTGAATACCTCTCTGGAGACTATGGAACTTTTTTCCTGGAGCGGTTTTTTTTGGTCCATGCCCTACGGTCCAACGTGCGCGTTTCTCTCATTTTGTCACGGAAATTGCAAATATAAAACAATGGGTATGACTGCCTGCATTCTGGTGACAATTTTTCCGTGTCTGCATGCAGGGAGGTAGCTACGGGGGGGGGGGCCTGGGGCACGTGCCCTCCCCAACATTTTGTGTGCCCACCCCAGGGCCCCCCCCTGTTTTTTTTTTTTTTCCCTTTCCCTTTCCCGCACAAAATTATGAAGGAAGAAATATAAAAGTGGTGGTGTGCAATGCAAATTATCGGCGGGTGACGTGAACGGCAAAATTTAGGATTTGTGATTTGCAGTAAAAAAATTTCGGGAAAAATTTTGGACCTGGGATTTGGAGAAAAAAATTCGTCCTACCCCCCCCCCTCCCCTGCTGAGCGAGTTTTCAGCGACTGGCGTGACCAGGATAAAATTTAGAAAATTTTGACCTGGGATTTGGAGAAAAAAATTATTTGTCCACTACCCCCCCCCCCCATCCTGTCCGCGGATGGGTGGTGTAATGATGTGTATGCGCCCCCCCCCCAAAAAAAAAAATTGGTACCCCTACAAAAGTTCAAGGCCCCCCCCCCAGTGCCCCCCTGCTGAAAAAAATCCTAGCTACACCACTGTCTGCATGATGCAACGTATACATGTATACGATAAATCGCATGTATAGTTGGTAAACGGGTGAATACATTATAAAAGTGTGTTGAGCGAGTAAACTTTTTAGCACATTCTTGCTATCACTTGAAAACATGTTCAGGAGCTAAACATCATGTATTAAATCACTAAATATTGGTGTCCGTGCGAGAAGTAAAATGATGTGTCAAGTACCAAATGAGTTGCAACATACCAATACATACACTAACTTCAGTATATTCAACTGGAAAGATTGGTATTGATTTTTTTTTACTTGAGCAGAAACAACTATTAGTTTACCAATACTGAATTATTACCTGGTCTGATAGAAATAAATCCAATAGGAAGTTTCAAATTTCATTGTCACAGCATTTTCTGACAATAATTGTACAACAAAGAAGATTTTATGACTCTGAAATTTTCACAGCAGAAATTTAAGCAATGTACTTGATTCTGGAAGCATTGTGTTCTAAATTAAGAACTACTTCCAATCTTGACATTTCCCTTTAACATGCGACCTTGACTATTGGCCTGGTACAAGCAGTTTGGTTTGTCGATGCCGGATTTTCTTGCGGATGTGATTGATCAATTAATTCTAGCTTGTCGATGACATTTTACCCGTTCATTTTCAAGGATCAACATATAAAGATGGAGAACAACAGAAAAAAAGCATTCTCTTAAAGAAAACAAATGAAAAAAAAAATCAACCGCGTTTTCTCAAACTTCATCTTTGTTATTATCTCTTCTTTAATAGTTAGTTTTCATTCTCATTGATAAAATAAATCAGTACTTCAAAATTGCAGCTTTATTTGTAATTGTAATTTACAGTGAAGTAATTGTCACATGCCATGCTGGAATATAACATTTTAGTTTTCATAATGAATATCATATTGGAATATGGATTTACTTTAAGACTAATATTTACTCCTGTAGCCAATGTGTAATCTTCTATTTGACTATAATATTAGCTCCCGTAAAAACTGGCTGTTTTGGTGTCTAAATATCACGATAGCAAAATTTCGAAGATTTAAATTTTTTCATACACTGATTCCTTTTAAATAATCATTAAAATCCTACGTATGATCAAATTTTCGGGACGGATGGAAAATATGTGAACACACTTCCTTATAATTCCTGTTTGTGGAGTAAGCGTGTAATATTCCAAATATCCCCCTTTTACTAGAAAAGGGGAAAACGCATGTGACGTATCAGAATCCTGGTAACTAATTTTAACCTAGTACGCGGAATTAAGAAAAACTTTAATGGTAGGTATCCGTATGCAGTTAACACTACATGTATACACAGACAAAACCAAAGCATTTAAAAATATTGAACAGAAAAGTAAAATGATTACAAGGTCCAAAACATGTCACTGATCGTCAAATTGCCATATAAAACTGATACACAATGTTATATATCATTATAAAATACCAACGTGTGTCAAATGAAATTATGAATACGTTAAATTATGTATCAGATCAAACTTGGCATGGCATGCGAAGTTCGATCTGATGCAGGGCATTTAGTTGAAAACCGTCATAAATTCTGACGACCGTATGAAGTTCGCACAAATCGTATAACAGCAGGCATGTGTATAATATCTGTGCAATTAGTGCATGAGTAAAGGAATTAAATAATGAAAGAATGAATGAATGAATGAATGAATGAATGAATGAATGAATGAACGAATTAATGAATGGATGGATGAATTAATTAATCAATTTTCTTTCCTGTGTCATCTATTGAGGAACACTGAACAAAAATAAACAATATTCAAATCTATTGCACTGATTTCAAGAGTAAATTTAAAGCAGACAACGACAAAGGTCTCTTTTTACATTAATTTAGGGCATGGGCACAAATGCTCTCAGGAATTCTATTAATGTGGGGGGGGGGGGACACACCTGAATGCAACAATGGGGTGTCCTCTAACTTGAATAGAACTCCTGAGAGCATTTGCGCCCATGTTTTAGGGACATGCCTTATACTTGGTTTTGGAGGTGAATTATAAAGTCAGCGTATGTTGTTAACCAATATGAAGGTATGGACGTCTGTGTTCTAAATCTCGGCTGTTATCAATTTACACAGTAAACTTGGCACTTTTTAGGGGGTAGATTTACGTCTACCACATCTACGATTTAACCCTTTGCTGCCAGGAGAGCGATGTTCATGTGTCAAGCCGGTAAGAATTCGGGAAATCTGGAAGAAAAACTGTTAGAGCAGCTGCCATTTTTGAGAGAGGAAAACATGCGGGCAGATTCGTGGGAAACGTAATATGAGCAGATAGATGAGACATACCAATGTTACCATAATTATACCAGCATAAGGAATTGACATACTGGTTTTGTCAGAAAAAAATATTTTGACCCCAAACAAAAATGTCACATAACGGATCTTCGTTTTTCCGAGATAAACTGTATACCCAAAGAGGAAGTACATTGCTAGTATAAACCAGGATCGAATTTAATCATAGGCCATACAATTATGTTGGCGACTCTCGAGGAAGCTACTGCATGTTATAACGGGACTGCGAACAAAGGTTTATAATAATATATAACGGGACTGCGAACAAAGGTTTATAATAATATATAAGCCTTTTTATACATTGTTGTGGGTGGATTTTGATTCGAAGGGTAAAGAAAGCGTTGGAGGTTAGTTGGAGCTTCTCGCCCGAGTCTCTTGTTGAGCCAGTATATCAAGGTAGGTGTTTCGAACAACCCAACAGGCTATTTGTCAGCTAGGAATATGTAACATATCTTGCAATAACAGAGGTGTTAGATTTAAAGGTAAATGACATGATTGGGGCTAGTCCTCAACTTGGGGTGAAACTATTCTAGAATCGAGTAAACTGTGCAAGGATTCTACTGTTAAAATTTGGTAGTCAAAAGTTGACTCATTCTAAAGTAACTTTCATCAGTATGCCTAAATTTATTGTGTAGCTCTGTATGGCCTCTAATTTTATCACTCCCCGAGAGAAATGCTGGTATGTATGTTGATGCTTGATTTGGCTTAAGTAAACAAATTCCAGATAAATCCTTCCAGCCGGGAGATATACTCCTGCTGGTGTATCCATTAATATATCTTTTAACCAGTTTGGTTTCAGAAGCATTTTTTTTTTATTTCTCCCAATCATGTCACTGCCCTTCAACCCCCTGGGCATATAACCAAAGACTATTAAAGACTGTATATGTGATTCGCACATCAAACCGGTTTTTTTTCTCACGTTTGATCCAACTAGAGATAGGTACATAAAAAGGCAGTGTTACAATTTGGGATTCGTTGATTGTGACGTTTGGTTTTTTTAAATAATTATAAATAATATATAATTTGAAATTGGGTTGTTGCTCAAGTTGTATTTTGTAACAATAGTCTTTGTTTCAGACACTGGAAGTAGCTTTCACCTTTTAATATTGGAGTTGAGTCCAACGATAGCAAAGATTGCTTGACAATTGTCCAACTGCACTGGTGTTAGTTTTTGACTACGTAATCTTTGGTAGTACTCCGTTTTCACTAGATTATATAAGAATTAGGTTTGGCAGTCAGACTAGTTTAACGGCTAACAAAAATCAAATTCAGTTTGCGACGTTGCGTGATGTATTCTGTTTGAATTTTATCAGCGCTTATTTTTACGAAACATGACTTTTCAGCCCCAATGCTTTTGTGAGAGGTAAATATTTGTGTGAATCTATATATCACAAATGATTTATAACTTATTTGGTCGATAAGTTCATTATGGGGTTTGCAAATCATGGACACAGTCTTTAAAATTGATAAGGTGTGATTTTCCATCACCTCTGGTGTTAAAAGTAACTCTCTTGGTGTTCGAGGCATATGTTTGGTGTGTAAATAACGCCCAGAGTGTTGAATCTTTAACACCACATGTTATCTGTTATCTGTTATGTGACGACACCATCGGTATTATCTGACATCCCATTGTTTGCAGTGTACAAACGAGTGCAAATACATGGAAAAAAAAATTGATTTCACAGTGAGGGGTGTCGCGGAGGGGGGGGGGGGTCGTCCCCCGATGAAAATATTGGGGGCAAACATATCGTTTGCACCCCCAATCACTTTTGCAACTTGAAAAAAAATCCTAAGCGGGAGGCAAAACTATGTTTACAAATTAGTGCAAGGCACTACAAAACCATGACACTTTTCAAAGAAATACTATACATATACTGAACATATAAATTATTTAATTTGCAAATTTGATATTTTAATATTTTCGCCCCCCCCCCCTCCACCAACCGATAAATGGATCGGTGGGAATTTGTAGGGCCATTTTTTTTATACTATCTTGTAACATAACGAAGGAATTTGTTTTGGGCTTGTCATCTTTCGCTTGACGGTTCTGTTCCATTTTACGGATGAGGGTGTGGGGTAAGAAAAATTTCAAAATTGTCGGCAATTGTGTATGTTAGATAGTATTTTCGTGTCAAGTTAATCGTTTCATAGTGTTTTTTAACGTATTCTTATATTTCGTGGTATGAATTTTCAGTGGTCAAAGTTATTGGGCGTAGGGGCAAAACGACATGTTTTCCTCTCAATAATTTCATAGGGGTGACTGCCCCCACCATAATTGTGGATGCCTCTTTCGCTCATCGGTACACAGGGGATTTTGTTGGGTATACCTACCGTACAATGACATAACGTAGGAACTTTTTGTTTTACATGTTCAGGGGTGTCGATCCATTTTTTTTTTGGGGGGGAATAGCAGAATAAGTCAAAAATTCCTATACATAATTTTGAACAATTGAAAATTGTGTATATTTAGCAATGTTTTTATGTTAAGTTTATTGGTTTTGTCGTATCATACACTGCTGTTTAAATGTATCCCTGCAATATGTTTTAGGAAGTTTTCAAGTTTTCAAGTTTCCAAACTTATTGGGGGAAATCGTTATGTTAGCCCCCTCCAATATTTTCATTTGGCAACTGTCGCCTGCCCTCCGCCCCCCCCCCCCCCCCCGACTCGATGCTCCTGCGCTTGTCGACTTGACGCCCATCGGCACATTAACGATTGTGTCGCGTAAAATAGTGCCCTTTTGGCTTGTTTTCTTCTCAGAGATCTGAGCAAAGAAAGTCGGATACACACTACAGGTAACTCTCCTACTGAAAAAGTTCTATAGCGATGCCCCTATCGAAGAGATTTAATAAAAAATAATTTTTAACAAAACACGCCAAAAAACGCTGTTGTATAAAACCTGGAAGTATTATACACAATTTGTATCTACCCCATCCCCACAAACCCCCCCCCAAAAAAAAAAAATNTCACAAAACGCAGGAGATCTAGTAACCTTCTTACAAACGTGTCTTGATGTTCTTTGCAAAACTCAAAGCACAGGAAACGAATCAAGGACACAGAAGGTAAAACTTCACATTTGAACATGTATCTACATTTTGCTTATGCATGTAATTCCAATGTCATACAATGTGTAACAGTATTATCGAAGGAGTATAATGTAAAAGTTTTCTATGTCCAAATGTGTTCCGACACGGCCAGCTACAACCTTAAAGACTATGTTCTTTTATTTACATGCGCACCAATCCATTTGCCCAGATTCGATCCAACCAAAAGGAAGGTACACAGTAATACAGTGGTCAAACTTTGGAAGTTATACGTTGTAAAGTTTTTAGAATATCAATGAAAAATCCTTTGAGTTCAATGTATATTTTGTAACGGTATACATTACTCTAGGGTTCAGACACCGAAAGAATGGTTTTCACTCACTGATTTTAAACTTGGTAGAGTCCAACCGTAGCAAGATTGTTTGACAATCGTCCAACTGCACTGGTGTGAGGTGTTTTGTTGTTGTTGTTGTTGTTGTTGTTGTTGTTGTTGTTGTTGTTGTTGTTGTTTTTATTGTCACCTTTAATCAGCGAGTAGGCCTATTCAGGTTACACTAGATGATCGAATATCAAATCTGGCAGTCAGATTTTACGGTTTTGTACAATTTAGATTCAGTGAGCGACATTATACGTGGAGCGTTCTGCGTGAATTTTTTTCAGCGTTTATTTTGACTAAACCTGACTTTTGAGCCCCAAGGCCATTGTGACAGATGGAAATTTATATGTATCTTTACTTTATGAATAATTTTAGCTCATTCACTTGATAAGCTCATTTTGGAATGTGCAAATCATGGACGCAATCTTTAAAGGCAAGGTTCACCCTGACATCAAGCTTATTGAACTGCTGTGTTAGCCGCACCGGGGTGGGGGTGAAGGAGTGGAGGTGGGCGAGCGGTTGAGAGTGAGTGAGAGCTCCGTGCGGGGCCGGCTATAGGGGCTGGTTTTCTGCAAGTTTTAGTCGTAGGGTAAAACTGTACAAAAGACGCATAAAATAAAGCACATAATTAACAATTTTAAGTAGGGACCCTTGGAATGAGGTGAGTATGCACGACAGTACCGTCCTTTTTTAGGCTGTTTTTGGTCAGCTTATAGTACCCATAGATTCCTCAAAGCGGGAGGGTGGGCAGGAGAGGTGGAGTGGGGGGGTTATTGTTTCTTAACTTATGCCTGTTAAGCTCCTGGCGCCGTTCTGCTCTTAAGCCGAAATGCCAAGGCCAATCAAGAACCATACCATGGGGGTCTCGAGCAGGTTCTCAGCGCCGGGGCGAATCTGATAGAATTAGATTTGCCATAAGAGAAGCTACACGAACAAATTTTAGGCATTACTGCATCAAGGGAAGTGTTACTTTTTAGAAGTGAGGTCAACGTTTGACGTAATCCAAGATTTTTAACAGTAAACTTCTGTGCAAGCAGTTTCACTCGGTGATTCTAGAATAGTTGTCACCTCCAAGTTGAGGACTATCCCGCAATCATGTCTTTACCTTTTAAATCTAACACCTCTGTCCATTGCAAGATATGTTACAATATTCCTAGGCTGACAATAGCGGCCCTGTTGTGTGGTTCAACACCTACCTTGATACTAGCTGCTCAACAAGAGACGCGAGGCGAGAACCTCCAACTAACCTCGCAAGCGGCTTTTTCTTAACCCTGTGGGCGAATGCGTAATGCGGGATTTTCATGTCCCAACAGTGGTATAGAAAAGCGCTGTTGGATGAGAGGGTGTGATTTATGAACCGTGTGATATGTTTCGCGAGTCCGCGTATATAATCAGTGTGACTAAAAACCTTTGTCGCAGTGGGCTCCCGTTATAAGCATGCATTCTAGCTTCCTCGAGGAGTCGCCCAACATAAATTGTATTGGCCCAGAGCGATTAAATTTTCGATTCTGGTTTATACTAGCCATTACTTCCTCTTCGGGTAACAGTTTTATCTCGGGAAAACCGAAGATCCGGTTATGGTGACATTTTGTTTGTTTGGGGTCAGAAATATTTTTTTTGTCATGACACAAAACCAGTTTATGTAGGTCAATTCTTTATGGCTTGTAGTAGAGTGTGATGGTGACACAGTGGTAGTCTCATTCTTAATCTGCTCCATATTACCGGTTTTCGCCACCGGAATCCTGCCCAGGCATAGATTGTTTCCTGCCATCTCAAACAAATGGCAGCCCTGCTCGCACACCAGTTTTTATCGTATTCCAGAGATTCCCGCGATTCTTGACCGGGGCTTTGACACATGAGCATCGCTCTCCCTGGCAGCAAAGGGTTTAAATTGAATGTGGTAGGAGGCCGTAAATCTACCCCCGTAAAAAGTGGCGAAGTTTTTCACTGTTTGAAATTGATAACGCCGAGATTAGAACAGAGGCCATCTCATCCCTTCACATGCGTGGTAACAACATTACGCTGACTTTTATAGATTTCACCTCCAAAAACCAAGGGTGTGAGGGGGGTAATGTCCTAAACAATACAATGTAGTAAGAGAGGTTTTGGTATGTGTTTTTTTCGTTGTCGGGGGGTGTGGGAGGGGAGTGTTTTTTCGCGTGTGCAAATCAACTGCAGCCGACCCAGGTTATATAAAGTGATAGGCTAACATTGTTGGAGCTTCCAATTTAAAAAATTGTCCAAACTTTGAGGGGTGAGGGTGCGGGTGGACTATCAGAGTAGTGTTCATATGGACCCAATCTAACCACACCTTCAATAAAACAAGAAAAAAGTTTTATGGAAGGGTGTGACACTGGCGAACGGAGTTTAAATAACCTGGGTGACACAACAGTTAAAGTCTAGTGGGAAGAAAAGTGGGGCCCAAGGGGTGAATCCGATCAACTTACGATTTGTCACCTTTTAAAAGCAGCACAATAATCACTGTTTGAAATACATTTTTTAATTCAGGGGGCGGATCATTTTTAGAACCCTTATTAAAGACAATGGTTGAGCATGGGAAAATCGTGGTATCCAGATTTGTGTGGTGAACTGTGGGTAAATGTTAGCCCCCAAGTATGGAGCAGTGATAGCGCCTACACTATTCCGGAGCTTTCATTCCCAAAAAAGTGTCAAACTTTGATATCTGCGTCTCATGTAGTGTTGCAAGATGGGAGCAATAAACACCCTAGAATACAAAAGTTTGGGAAAGTTACACTTGCCCCAAGTGGCAAGTTTAGACATGATAAAACCAATAAAACTCCGGGGGCCGGCCGAGTTTTATAACGCTAGGTGTACGACACAGTAAAGTTCGCCCCTAATGGGAGGAAGATGGGCACCAGTGACTCTGGGCAAACTTACGAGATGTTTTCGATGTTTTTAAAGCAAGCTGAAAAATATCATTTTGAAAATACGATTTTTCAGGGCTTCCATTTTAGACCACATCAAGGAGAACTGTGGCCATGGGGGAATCATCTGCGGCAATTTTTGTGTTGGTGTAACGCATGGTGGTAAAAATTACCAATACCTTAACATCTGGCATATCACAGAGCAAAATTTGGTAAAATAATCTTGTTCTGATATAGACGTGAGGTTTGAGCCAATGTGGCGCAAGCTGTTTTCATAACGCCTTTGCTTTTTCATGTACGAATTGTATGTGGCGATTGTTAGCTTTTTGGTTACCGCTGTCCATAATTTCCCATTATACTTACTACTTAATCTATCCGAACTCATCTTATTCACGGTCATATTATTTTTATCACTATTGTAATTAGTATTATTGTTGTTTGTCTTTTTTAAGGGTAGATTTGTGGTAGAAGGGGAGGTGGTTGGAGGAGGGGGGGGTAGTGTTTTTCCGTTCGGTTTACGGGGTCATTTTTTTACTCTGTAATATTGGTTCTGCAAATTGATCAGTTGCAATAGGGCAGATTTGAATATTGTTTATTTTTTTTCAGTGTTCCTCAATAAGAATTTACACAGAAAGAAAATAAATTTGATTTACCTCATCCATCATCATCCAG
>JZLH01S0537259.1:41783-52996 GCA_001188425.1 Eucidaris tribuloides
TTTTAAAGTGAGTCATGCGGTCCCACTGCTGTAATTTAATGGGGGTGATGAGTGTTTTGATGTCTGATCCTGACCTGATGTCTGATGTCTGTATGAATCAGTAGTGTGATCATTATTTTTTGTTTGTTTGTTTGGGCAGATTATTTTCTACATTTATTCAAGTTTCAATAATATATACAAACTTCATGAATTCATTTACAATACATTTATAAATTCCAGTAACAAAGACACTTGACAATCATTTGACATTGTAAAGGACGACTACGAGACATAATTGACTCACTTGAATACTGAAACAAGATGATCATTTTTAAGAGACGGAAATTATCAATACTTAATTAATTGCAATTTTGGAAAATAGTTAATTACAATATTACAGTGTTACTTAAATACGGTCATAACGAGTCTCGGGGATAGAAGCAAGCCAAGTGCAAATTCAGACAAGTTAATTGGACTGGGATTTATTAGTTCATTTGATTGGAAGACTGAAATGCAGAAGGACCAACTATCATAAGCGGTGCTTGATCAGATAGCGGCCCCTTCGTATCACATTATCGTTATACTATAATCCGTATACAACATGTGTTGCTGCAAGACTTGTCAGTCTTGTTAAAGCACATATAACACATGGGCGTAAATTCGGTTCGAGGAGTGGGGGGGGGGAATGATCGATGAAATTTCCAAATTTCGGGGACACCCCCAAATTAAAGGCTATACTTCTTGAAAAGGGGACACCTACAACGTACAAAATATACCACTATCTCTAAACACTGGCATATAGCTTTTGTTGTGATTACATTTTAGACCTTTTACGTGATGTGCTTCTCGATCTTTTGCTTTGTTATATCTATGCAGTAAATACCATAGCATTTAATTTTACAGTTGGGTTTTCATGGCCTATATCAATGTACGAGCGAGCGAAGCGAGCGAGAAAAGTTTTTAGGAACTGTGAGACTGCAGGGTGTCCAATAACATCGTATAAAAGGGAAAATGTTTCTGACATGTCTCAGATTCAGAGACTGAGAAACCTTCAAACATAATCAAATATTAATTCGAGTGAGCGTAGCGAGAGAGCCTTAGAAATTGAAGTAAGTTGCTCTAAGTCGTTTCAAATTCGGTGCACAAATTGAAGAGGAAAAGGGGGTACATGTATTTTAAGAACCAGTATCACTTAACCATGTTAACAAAAGACGGTAGCGGCAGTTGAATTAGAACGGGTGCCTCTAAAATATGAAAAACGGCCCTTGTCACAGTGAGGCTTATCAGAGGTGGTAAAATCGACAATTGTTTTTATCTGAAAAGAAAACGATTATGAAAATAAAAACGGGGCACTCATTGTAAGGGATCATTTTGATTCAAATGATTCAAAAGCACAATTGTCAATGCATTGCTAGAAAGGAAATATTTTGGTTTTTTTTTTAGTGAATACCCAAATTCATGGAATACTGGGAATACTACTCCCCCCCCCCACGGCACATGATTGATTTTGAATAATCCTAGAAATTTGTTTCTGAGCCAAAAATCGTGACCACTTTAAAAGATGTATTAGACGTGATAAATGATGTATAGTCTCGGGTGGGCTCCTTTTGTCCTCTCGTGAAAATATCTGAGCTTGTTCTCTACATTTGGTTGATAATACGACGTTTCATTAGGCCTACATTTTGCGTTATCTGTGCACTAAATAGGAATAGGGATATAATGCCCATTTGGACCAACGGAAAACACGTTGGTAATGAACATGAATGAGAGAAAATCGGAAACATCGGGATATTCAGAAAACAATATCTTAAGCATTTTAAAATGTAATAAATGTTAGGCCTACATGTATTAATAATTAAAATGTAATAAATGTTAGGCCTACATGTATTAATAATAGAATGCACACAAAAATACTTTTTTATTGAAAAGTGGGGGTATATTTGTACAGATCATCCCCCCTTCCCGAAAAGTGGTGGGATATATCCCCCTCCCCCTCCCCCCCCCCCAATTTACGACAGTGTACTTTCGGGCATTTCGGGCAAATTCGGGCATTTGATTTGCTCTGTCTGCCAGTATAATACACTCTAAAACCAACTCAATATATTTTAAAAGTAGGAGAACTATACACTGTTTCAAAATGATTAAGCAGTGGAGATTACCTTTAAAAGAAGGTCATACGCAGTAATTTTCCGGGCCGAAATGTTCAAATTATTGAGGAAAAGTGCAAGCGAAGGAGAGAAGCGACCGAGCGAGAGCTTCTGAGTTTTTGGGAATTAAAATTGAACGATCTTTTTTTTCTTGAAAAGTGGGGGGATGATTGTACAGGCCATCCCCCCCCCCCGGTCCCGAAAAGTGGGGGATATATTCCCCCATCCCCCCGAGATTTACGCCAGTGATGTAACAATATACACAATATTGGTCTTTTTTTGTTTTTAGTCTTTGTCACATGAAAACTATTGGACTATTTCAGTCTCATGTTGCCACTGCAGGAAATTCAAATAATGAAATTCAAATTGGTGCAATCACTGCACACAAATTGTACTCTTTCAAATGGTGATATTAATGCACATTTTTTTGTAAGTGAAACGTTTTAACAGTTTTTCTGGGGCAATACAGCCTGACACTGCAGAAATCCAATACTGTGATCAGATCCATTAAATATGAGATTCCAGGCTGTGATCTTGATCATTATTATTATTTTTTTTTTACTGATTGCCATTTATTTTTTAAAGAATCATTCCTGGTCGACATCTTCATTGTGTTATACTCTCTTATTTTTGGTTTCATTGCGTAAACTGTCATCACCATGCAGAAAAATTAGAGAAACATATTAATCAAAGTTTGGCGAAAATCCACCCGAGAACAACAGAGTTATGAAGGGTCAAAGTTTTGATTTTGTGACGTCACATACGAGCAGCTCCCCACGTGTCATGTAAGATAAATATCATAAATTGCCAATTTTTAATAGTATAATTGAATGGGTTTTTTTTTACATAGAAACCTGTATGAAATGTTTCTGATAATATATTGAATGCACACGTGAAATCATTTTCAAATTTCTGAGAAAACGGCAATTTATGGAATTTATATCACATGACATAATGTGGGGAGCAGCTCGCATGTGACGTCACAAATTTAAAATTTTAAAATTCCATAACTCTGTTATTCTTTGATGGATTTTCGTCAAACCTTCGTTAATATGTTTCTCTCATTGTTCTGTATTTATCAAAACCAACTCGACGTCAAGATGGACCTTGCCTTTAACAGTCCTTTGGCATGAAGCTTTTCATACTACATGCATTACAGTCTTACTGCAGTAATTCAACACTGTGATTAGATCTTTTAAATGTGCAATTTTCAGACTGCGTTGTTGTCTCTCATACGTTATTACAAAAATGTATTGTTTTGAATTATTATCTTATTGTTTTGATTACTGCACATATTAAGTGTCATTCTTAGTAGATGTCCTCATCATAATAATTTAATTACACACTGTTGGACTTGGTCTCCTTAGCTGCGTATGTAATTACCATGCATACAAGCTTGTATTCTTTCAGTATGATCAGGGGCGTAGGCTGGTTTGGGCATGGGGAGGTGCACATCTTGCGGAGGTGGAACTAACCTGGTGTGGGGAGGTGCACATCTTAGGGAGGTGGAACTAAAGTTGAGAAAATCAGCCGTTGAAAGCAGAAAAGGTGGTGAAAATTTATTTTTGCTTGCCAGGGGCGGAACTCTTTTGGCTCTGCGGGGGGGGGGGTGGCACGTGCACCCACGTGCACCCCCCCCCATCCTATGCCCTTGATGATCCTTGGACGTCTATATCTCAGTACAAACTCAAAATACTGGTCTTGTTTTTCTCTCGGATTAAAGGAAGATGTAGCCAGCAGCTAACAGGAATAAGTTAAGAATTATTTTGGATTGTTGCCAACCAATCAGATCGCATGTGCAATGACCTATAGCTGACCCTACGTAACCGATGCATGCCACCCGACGTGTATCAATCACGCGGTGGTAATGTATGCATAAGCTCCTCGCCCTGTAGCTGTTTTGGACGTTTATATCGAGGAAAAAACTACCAAAGACTTAATATTAACAGAGTTGATAGGACCTTGCTGAGGTTAAATGTCACACAGCACCCCTTATTTAGGCTGTCTTTATCACCATGTACCATAATTCTCACAATACTCCCAAGTGCTGTTATATGTTTCTTAACTTATTTCTGTTACTTGCCGGCTACATCTTCCTTTTTAATTCAACATTGTACACAATTGCAGTATCATGTTCCCACTGTGGAAAACTTAATAGTGAATTATTAATGGTGCAATCACTGCACATACTCATTCAGTGGTGAAATCAACACACATACCTCTTTGCAAGTGAAATGCCCACCAGTTCTTTTGCATGATTTATTTTTTTACAATCTAATGTTCTCACTGCAGAAATTCAATAGTCCCTTGATATCCCCGCATAAATTTGAATAATGTAAACGTAACTTTGATAGTGAGACCACCTCATTGGACTGCAAGGCAAGGCGTGATTTTCCGTAGTCCTATCAGTGGTATTTTATAAATCCCTAATGATGATTATTTAAATATTACTAAACCCGTAAATCCGGTTTGTTATCTTAATACAATGTGCTCGTTTTTTGAGAAAATTAATTAATTATGACGGTTATTTATAATGTCATAACCAAGTACATTTTACCAGTGTAGCAACTACCGGGGACTTTCACCGTGTGCAAAAATAAATTACGTGCTCACCGTGTGCAAAAATAAATTACGTGGCTGGAATGTCACTCCGTCATATCCTCGTTCGCAAATTTAGGAGTGCATGACAACCTATGCAGGCACAATGCTTCTGTGAAACCGTAGATGTTTGTAAACTGAATAGGAACTTTGGTGAGGCATTTGAGCACAACTATATTGTATAATGGAGGACTGCGTGAATGGCTTTTGTTAAATGCATTCAAAAGAATACTTTCAGCAGTGAGCCACATGCCTTCATAAATATTAATAGCACAGCTGTAAAGGCCGACCTAGCAAGTGAATGTTCGTGTCTGTAAAATCGCTATCGACGGTGATTCCTTCTTCTACGAATGGGACCGAGGAACTTGCCTCATTAATTAGTCGATTACTATCTCAATAGTGCGCTGATAAAAATTGGAGAACAAATGTGTTTTCTCATCAGCAATTTCATCTTAATCAGTTCGTAATATAATTTTTCAATACCAATCTGGAGACTACGAAGCTTTTTTTTCTCGAGCGTTATTAAGTCAATGCCCTACAGTCCAATACATCTGCTAGGAAGGTTTGTTGTAGTTCTTCAGTGCTGATTTTTTTTTAAGTCACTGTCTTACTGGGCTGATGCTAAACAACACGACCACACTTTCCCCTTACATAAGTTTGATTCCAGACAACATTCTTTTCCTCCTTTATAAGTCTCACTAGAGCACACTTACAATAACTCCTACATCCGTGTAATTTGATGTTTTTATTATTTTAAATGAACGTAAATTATTACTCTGCATTTTTTTTTGTTTCCCTAAGCATTTTTTTCTGTTTTGTAATTGTTAGTGTTAACTGTTGTTTCTCCTTTTTATCATTGTAGTAGTAGTAGTGGTACCACCTCCATGCGTTTGAATGATTATTGCGATGATGATATTAAAAGTACACCTTATCTTTTAGAAAGTAGATTTCAGGATACTATGAGTATAGTACTGATCCTGCAAAATCTTTTTCATGCATCCACTTCAATTGCCGTAGTCTGAAAAAGAACCACAACAATATTTTGTCATTATGTACACTCCTTATCCTTCAATTATCAAGTGATAGGTCTTACGGAAACATGGATCAATGAAAATGAGGATACCTCTCCTTTAGTACCACGTAACTATTCTTTGGTTCATTGTGGCAGATGTAATCGCCGTGGAGGTGGTGTTAATTGATAAATAATTCCATCAATTTCTTCTCAAGATTAGATTTGTCATTTGGTAATATTAATAGTTTAACAGTATTTATTGAAATTCCTCGAAAGCGTGCTAGAAATGTTATCATTGGGGTCATTTATAGACCTCTCAATCACCCTGTTAATCTTTTTCTTCAGGCACTAAGCTCTGTATTGACCAAAATACATAGAGAAAAGAAGGAAATGCTACCTGTTGGGGGATTTTAATATTGACTGGTTGAAACTGGAATCCTTCCAATATGTTAATGATTTTATTGAATTAATGCTTACAAAATGTTTTTATCTATCTATTACTAATCCCACAAGAATAATAATTGACACAGCCACATGAATAGACAATATTTTCTCTAACGTCCAAAATAGTATAAAACAGGCTGGTATGCTAATGACAGAAATAACAGCTCATTTACCTATTTTTACCACATTTTAAACTCCTCAAAAAAAGTTTGGAAATCTGAGTTTGATCGGTTATATCTCCCGTTTCGTAGTAATAATCAATGCAAGCTTGATATCATCAGAAAGATTATTTTTAATTTTCTTTAAAATGGTACTCTACTTGTGATGATTATGCAACCAGGGAAAGGGCGGTGTCTGAAAATGTGGTGTAAAGTGTAACTGATTGAAAAGCTGCAAAATGACCAATGTTCGGTAAAACACCCAATTTTTGTTGTTGTTGATAAGTGAGTTTTTCCATGTCTCTTTGGTTTTTATGCACTCTTCTGTGAACATTGACATGGATTGAAAGAAACCCCTGCACAAGTAAGCAAACAACAACAACAACAGAAAGTGAAACAACCAAATAAACAAACATGTATGGGCATTTAAAAACTGGATATAAGGCATTTAATCTCACAGACATTTAATCTCACCACATTAACACAACAAACTGATAAAAAAAAAGTGTCAGGGGCTTGATTTGCATGGATTTTCATGTTTATCTTCCCATGGATCTTTGATTTCATCAATGTTCATTGATTTTAATAACATGATCAGAGTTCAGTATCGGGTGGAAGACCCACGTAGCTGCAACACCGCCTGGCACCACTTTCACATGCTGTTGATGAGCTTTGTGATCCGTTGCTGTGGGTTGGTATTCCACTCATCAATCAGTAATTGACGCAAACCTGCCAAATGTCGTTGCATTTGTGACTCTCTTCCGTACAGCCCGGCCAAGTTGATCCCACAAATGTTCAATGGGGTTGAGGTTTGGGCTGCATGCAGGCTATTGTGATACCCTCTCTCTGAGAGAATTCATGCAAATCAAGCTCCTGACACCTTTTTTTATCACTTTGTGGTGTTAATGTGGTGAAAGGTCCTTGAGATTAAATGACTTATGTCCAGTTTTTAATGCCCATTCATGGGTTTTTTTTTTCATTTTTTGTGTTCGTTGCTTGCTTATTTTGCAGGTGTTTCTTCAAACCATGTCAATGTTCACATTAGAGCGTATAACAACAAAAGAGACAATGGAACACTCACTTATTAGCAACAACAACAATTGGGTCACTAACCGAACTTTGGTCATTTTGCAGCTTTTCAATTTACACTTTACACCTCATTTTAAGATACTGCCCTTTCCCTGATGGCATAATCATAACAAGTAGGGTATTAATTTAAAGAAAATTAAATAATCTTTCCGATGATACCAAGCTGGCATTGATTTTTTCTACGAAACGGGAAATATAACCGATCAAACTCAGATTTCCAAACTTTTTTTGAGGAGTTTATTTGAATTAATCCTGTACCTCATTAGGGTCATTATACAGTGCGTCCCAGAAAAAACAGAACCCTAAAACAAAGGCTTATTGTGCGGAAGCAATGAGGTGCATAATTGCAAAAATAGGTTCAAAAGAAACTTTGACTTATACTCTTTCAAATGATACATTAAGCAAACTAATTTATGCATGTATCTCTGAGTACCGTGACTTTAAAAATTTAAAGTGAAAAACGATTTGTTACGCTTTAAGGTTTTGACATTGTGCACTCCATGAAAAGAAAGAGATGGACAGCTGGTGTGCACAGTGTCAAAGCCAAAAAGCGTAACAAATTGTTTTTCGCTTTAAATTTTTAAAGTCATGACACTCAGAGATGCATGAATGAATATGTTTGCTTAATGTATCATTTGAAAGAGCATAAATTAAAGTTTACTGTGAACTTATTTTTATAATCATACGCTCCATTGCTTCTGCACAATAAGCCTTTGTTTTAGGGTTCTGTTTTTTCTGGGACGCACTGTACAAGCGCCGTATTTCTGATGCAGGGATTCGGCTGTTTAGTGAAAACTTTCACGCTGTTAAATGACTTTTACACGGCAGGAAACATCAGTCATAAATTTGGTATCTTTATGCATTTATTTTAAAAACTTAACGGTGTGTGTTTCCCTCTTTAAAAAAGTCAATGTGTCAAACGAGGTTAATACTAGACCCTGGTTGTGTAACGAGCTTAGAAAAGATGTAAAAAAGAAGAAGAAACTGTACAAACAATTCTCGTAAGTCATACTCCTTATCGGCATAATGTCTTTAACACGTTTAGAAACAAGTTGAATAATGACATTAGACATGCTGAAGATTCACATTATTCTCATAAATTTTCCATTTTTAGAAACGTGGAAATGCATCAAGGATATTATCAAATCTAATCAACTAAACACTATCCCTGAATTTCTTGTTGAAGAGGATCGTAAAATATTTGACAAACTTGAAATGGCTGAAGTATGCAATGGTTATTTCAGCATTATCGGAAGTTCTTTGACTGTATCATATGCACCCAGTGCTGATATCAAGAGTTTCTTAACTGGTAATTGTGTGAATTTATTCTTTTTGAAACCTGTTACTGAAACTGAAATTTTAAAATCATAGATGTTGTAAAGGGATAAAAATCCAATATGAGCCCTAGACATGACGGTATTGATCCAAATTTTGTTAAAAAGAAACAATATTTCCGTGTACAAGGGAATTGTGTCATATTTTAATGAATCCTTTTGTCCATGCTATGCAGCTGGGTCAATTCATGTTTTAACACAAACACAAGCAACTCCCTTGCATATTTAATGACATGTTTGTGGCGAATTCTTTTATTCATTCACACATGACCCATAGACTTTCATTTACCTCGTGTAAAGACAACCTTCTCACAGAAGAGAATTCAGTTCAGTGAGCCTGTGTTATGGAATCGACTCCCTCCAGATATTAAAAGGCGTTCATCTCTTCATTCTTTCAAAACAAAATTCCGGCTTTACCTAATAGTAAACCCATCTTTTGCGGACTGATAAGGTGTACATATTGTTAAATTATCATTAGTGAATATTCATTTTACCTCCTTTCCCCAATCATAACTCCCAACTACCTCCAATCTGTAGCACTCCTTCCTCCTAGCATTTAGCATTTAGTATTAACTCTCTATAATTATATTGCACACTTGTATACTTTATATTAGTTATATATTTCAGGGGATAGTCCTTGATAAATCAATTATGGTTTTTTTTTTGTTGTGTGTATGTGTATCCCCTCCATAAGTCCCTTTATTCAGTAGTATTGCTATTATATATCATATGATTGTAATTGATTTTTATATTTATATGTATTTTTATGTAATCCTTATGCAATTGTGGAAATAAATTGAAACTGAATTCAAATTGAAAAGTGTATATTTTCAGATTTGAATACTTGTTTAGGGTATCGACATAGTTTGACAGGTAATTACGTGTTTAGGGTCTATTTTGAAAATCCACACACGCGCTTGGTGTACACCTTGTAACGAGAGTGGCCCCCGGGCAGGGGGTATATTGGTGCTAAAGAATCCCCGGATTTTCACAGCCCCTTGTCCAACGATCTTTTTTATCACCATTAAAGGCAGTGGATCCCATTTGCAAACATTCCCGCAGACCAGAAAAAGATAACCCATGCCCTTAGGCTATTGATGAAGGACATGTCTGTGAAATCTGGGGATCAGTAATTATCTAAAATTTTAAAATACGAAAGAAAAACAATGGCTTTTTAGTGTACGTTCTATGGTAGGAGTTTTTTCTCGCAAAGACAAAAATTCAAATCAGTGTCTAACGGTCACTTTAATTCCACTAAAACTGAGTTTCTAGCCCCTATCATTTTGCTAAAGGTTCCCAGATGGCATTTTCTTCTAAATGTCATTGTATTTACACAATGTTAATTTTTAGGCATGCAAAAGAGATGCCCTGCCTTTAAACATTTAGAACATTTACTTTGCCCGCTACATTACTTGGTAATACCGTAAAATAGATTGTTGTGTCTTCAGACCCTAAGATGTTTCTCCACTATAAATAGGCCTGCTTTGGCAAACTGGATGACACTCCTTTTTTTTTGGGGGGGGGGGGAGTCACACTGGATCGCACAGTAAAATTCCCATTCCCTTATTCCCATTTTCCTCTTCATATTGATTCACACCAGATACGACGAGGGCGTGCATCAATGCATCATATAGTGCCAAAGCTGATTCAAAGGGCGTAGGCTGGTTTGGGAATTGGGAGGTGCACATCTTGGGGAGGTGGAACTAAAGAGACATGGGGAGGTGCACATCTTGGGGAGGTCGAACTAAAGAGACATGGGGAGGTGCACATCTTGGGGAGGTGGAACTAAAGTGGCATTTGAAGGTGCACATCTTAGGGTGGTGGAACTAAAGAGATTATGTGGAGATGCACATCTTTGGGAGGTGAAACTAAATTTTACAAAATCAGCTGTTGAAAACTGAAAAAAGGGGTGCAAATTTCTGTTCGCTCACCAGGAGCGGAAATCCTTCGCCGTCGGGGGGGGGGGGGGGTGCCCGTGCACCTAGTGTACCCAGCCTACGCCCTTTGATTCCCAAGTCCAGACTACAAATTTTTTAGCTCGAAGTACCAACATTTACTTTGAAGCATCATGTGTTTTGTTACAATACGGCACTATCTCACTAGTCACTACGCCTGATTAACAGAAATGTATCAATTTGTGTTTACTTTTTTATGTCTTAAAAACTATAGGTCACTACCAAAATATTGCACGTGGGTGCGGTCTTGGTGGTGGCAATCTATGTTCTTAGCTGTGCGTCGGAAGGGATAGGAGGTAAGTTAAGAATCTTAATTGTCACGTTTAAGTCTTTCTCACCTGCCGATACATATTTTGCCGAGTTTTATCTTGAAAGCCACTACCGGCTTTAATATTTCTCTCTTTTATAGAGGTGTTAAACACAAAGGAAGACAAAAATGCATTCTTAAGATAATTTTTTTTCGTTAATTTTCCCGACCGAATTACTCCAGACATATC